>JAWWNH010000307.1:0-245000 GCA_034641385.1 Darevskia mixta
AAAATACGCAGTTCTGGGCCCATAACCCTTTGTGGGAGATGAGAGGGAATGTGGATGAGGGAATATTGATTAATATTTCCTATCCCAGCTTGTGCTAACAAGCTCCAAACTAGCAGAGTTTCTCATCCCCAATAAAGCGCAGCAAAGCGTGGCGTTTAAGTTCCTATGAACTTCTAGAATAAGGCAGATCCTGGCACATATTTCCCCTGGTTCCCTCTTAAAAGAAAATACACGACACATAAGCTTATAAAAGTATAAAGGTTTTACTCACAGTCATTTCAAGCTTCTACAGTCTCAGAAAGGCAGGCTAGCTTAGATTAAATGTATTTACATGTGGAGATTCTCCTTAAGGGAGAAAGGCTCCATGTGGGCCTCTCTTGGCTGGAAGCCAAGAGAGCATCTCCTGAGATGTTGCATCCTCGGAGTCCTGGTGGGAAGAGAGGGAGAGTAGCAGCTCACCTGTATCTTTGAATAGCTACAGGTAAGGCCACTCCCACTTCTGGTCACACAAAGGAAGTGATTTCAGCCTTGGCACAGGAAACTCTACCTGGAGGACCAAGACCCCTTTGTGTACACTCTAGGAATGTTGTGATTGACTGCACCAGTGTTATACATCCCACACAAACGGACCCCATTGTGCGAGAGATACTCCCTGTGCGGATCTGGAGAGGTGGAAACCACTGACCACATACCCTGTTTCTCCTCAAATAAGACGTAGCCATCAAATAAGCCGTAGCAGGATTTCTACACATTGGAGAAATAGAAGCCATCCCCTGAAAATAAGACAGAGGGATGTGGCGCCTCTCCCTTAAGACCAGGCATCCCCAAACTGCCGCCCTCCAGATGTTTTGGACTACAACTCCCATGATCCCTAGCTCACCGGAACAGTGGTCAGGGATGATGGGATTTGTAGTCCCAAATTGTAGATGTTTGGGGACTACAACTACCATGATCCCTAGCTAACAGGACCAGTGGTCAGGGATGATGGGAATTGTAGTCCCAAATTGTAGATGTTTGGGGACTACAACTCCCATGATCCCTAGCTAACAGGACCAGTGGTCAAGGATGATGCGAATTGTAGTCCAAAACACCTGGAGGGCCGAAGTTTGCGGATGCCTGCTTAAGACGGTCTGGATAGGCGTGGCTATGCTGCGTACCAACGCGGAGCGGTTAAAAGAAGACATCCCCCGAAAATAAGCCATACTGTGTTCTTTGAGGGGGGGGGGAATATATAAGAAATAATAACACAACTTAGATAGGGAAGAAGAGTATAGAATAAATAAAATCATGCATAGGTAAGAGGGAGAAGGGGGTAGGGGGGAAAGGAAGAAAGGGAAAGTTAATTGTAAATAGAATACTGACTTTACTTTCTTTCTGGTGTGTATTTTGTGAAAGGTATGCCTTTGTGTTATAATGTTTTAACATCAATACAGTTATTAAAAAAAAAAAAGTCATTGAGACGGCTAGGGGGCGGGTGGGGTGTGGGGGATTCCCTGGTCCTGAATGGGGTAATTGTGCCCCTGAAGGATCAGGTACACAGCCTGGGAGTCATTCTGGACTCCGCCAGTTCAGCAGCGGTGAGTTCCTTTTTTTTTTATAATAATATTTATGAAGTTTTCAACATAAATTCAAAACATACAAAAACAATACAATCTACATAGAAAAAGAAAACAACAGAAAAAGAAAACTTGTACCACCAAAGCATTCTTGACAGATGGCTGTCAAGCCTCTGCTTAAAGACCTCCAAAGAAGAAGACTCCACCACACTCCTTGGCAGCCAATCCCACTGTCGAACAGCTCTTACTGTTAGGAAGTTCTTCCTAATGTTTAGGTGGAATCTTCTTTCTTGTAGTTTGAATCCATTGCTCCGTGTCCGCTTCTCTGGAGCAGCAGAAAACAACCTTTCTCCCTCCTCTATATGACATCCTTTTATATATTTGAACATGGCTATCATATCACCCCTGAATCTTCTCTTCTCCAGGCTAAACAGACCCAGCTCCCTAAGCCGTTCCTCATAAGGCATCGTTTCCAGGCCTTTGACCATTTGGTTGCCCTCCTCTGGACACGTTCCAGCTTGTCAGTATCCTTCTTGAACTGTGGTGCCCAGAACTGGACACAGTATTCCAGGTGAGGTCTGACCAGAGCGGAATACAGTGGTACTATTCCTTCCCTTGATCTAGATGCTATACTCCTCTTGATGCAGCCCAGAATTGCATGGGCTTTTTGAGCTGCTGCATCACACTGTTGACTCATGTCAAGTTTGTGGTCTACCAAGACTCCTAGATCCTTTTCACATGTACTGCTCTCAAGCCAGGTGTCACCCATCCTGTATTTGTGCCTTTCCTTTTTTTTGGCCCAAGTGTAGTACTTGACATTTCTCCCTGCTAAAATTCATCCTGTTTGCCTTGGCCCAGTTCTCTAATCTGCTAAGGTCATCATGCCAGTTTCCAACCGTATGGATGCGTTTGACACACAGGGAGGCATTTGAGGAATTTTGACTGGACTCTTTCGAATACAGTCATATTTGGTGGCGGAATGATAAGGTTGGCTCCCAAAAGCAGCTGAGCCATCACTTTATCCTCAAAACAGTTTAAGAGCCGCAGGGATGAGCTGAGCCCCCTTCGATCTAAGAAAGCTTAGAATGGCTGTGGAGGATTTTTGAGCTGTTGTTGCTGACTGTAATATGTGGGCTTTCTTTGACAGAAGTGCTGTTTTGGGGGGAAGGAGGCAGGCAGGTGTGGGGGACTCCCTGGTCCTGAACGGGGGTAACTGTGCCCCTGAAGGACCAGGTGCGCAGCCTGGGAGTCATTTTGGACTCACAGCTGTCCATGGAGGCGCAGGTGAATTCTGTATCCAGGGCAGCTCCATCTGGGACGCTGGATGAGACCCTACCTGCCCGCAGACTGTCTCGCCAGAGTGGTGCATGCTCTGGTTATCTCCCGCTTGGACTACTGCAATGCGCTCTACATGGGGCTACCTTTGAAGGTGACCCGGAAACTGCAACTAATCCAGAATGCGGCAGCTAGACTGGGGACTGGGAGCGGCCGCCGAGACCACATAACACCGGTCCTGAGAGAACTACACTGGCTCCCAGGACGTTTCCGAGCACAATTCAAAGTGTTGGTGCTGACCTTGAAAGCCCTAAACGGCCTCGGTCCTGTATACCTGAAGGAGCGTCTCCACCCCCACCGTTCAGCCCGGACACTGAGGTCCAGCGCCGAGGGCCTTCTGGCGGTTCCCTCCCTGCGAGAAGCAAAGCTACAGGGAACCAGGCAGAGGGCCTTCTCGGTGGTGGCGCCCGCCCTGTGGAACGCCCTCCCTTCAGATGTCAAAGAGAACAACAGCTACCAGACCTTTAGAAGACATCTGAAGGCAGCCCTGTTTAGGGAGGCTTTTAATGTTTAATAGATTGTTGTATTTTAATGTTCTGTCGAAAGCCGCCCAGAGTGGCTGGGGAAACCCAGCCAGATGGGCGGGGTATAAATAATAAATTATTATTATTATTATTATTATTATTATTATTATTATTATTATTGACCCTCTATCATGGAAGACAATGCCTAGGTATTTTAGGCAGCGAACCTGTTCAATATTCCGGCCGTCTATGCACCATGTATAACTCTTGGGGCGTTTAGCAAAATACATTCTTTTGGTCTTTTTATAGTTTCTAGAGAGCTGGGGAAATAAATTATTATTATTATTATTAAAAAATTGTATTAGATTAAAATAATTAGATTTGATCCGTATTCATTTGGAAAGCCAATCAAAGGATTCGAAAGGCTGGACTCGCCTCGGGGAAAGGCTGCCTGCGCACCTCCTGTCCATGGGTAGGTGGAGTCAGAAAGGGCGGAGCAGCCCAACCCGGATCGGCCCCTGCTTCTGCTGGTGCGGGGAGTGGGGAATGGGAAAAGGGTGGGAAAGGAGGAATGGGTTAGGGGAGGGGGAGAAGGAACGAGGGCGGCGGCTGCTGCGCCCTCGCCGCGCAATTTGGCCACCTGCCTCCTCCTCCCCTCCCTCCCTCCCTCCCCCCACCGTCGCCGCTGATTGACAGCCCGTGGAGCCGCGGCTGGGTGGAGCCGCAGGGTGGGGTCAGGCAGAGTTGGGTGGGGCAGAGAGGAGCCGCCGCCGCCACCGGCGCCGCGTCCAGCAGCCAGGCTCGCTTTTTGCGCACAAGGCGAGGCGAGGGGAGCGCACGGCGCGGAGGCGGTGAGCGCGCTGGGAAGCGGTCCGGGTGCGCTCCACCCGAGCGCACGCGCGGAGCGTGAGCGCGGCTGTGAAGCGCCGGCGACGGTGGGGTGAGGGAGGAGGCGAGGCGGCGAGGAGGAGCCGCCACCGGTGGCCCCAGATTGCGCGGAGAGGGCAGGGAGGCGACCCTGCAGGACGGTGGGTGGAGGAGGCGGTGGTGGGTGAGGTGAGGGACAGACAGGTGGGTGGGTGGGGGAGCCCGGCTCGGCGGAGAAAAACAGCCAGCCAGGCTCGCTTTACGCACGGGGACCGCCGGTGAGAGGAGCGGGCAGGGCGGTGGGTGGAGGAGGCGGCGGCGGTGGGTCAAGGGCGGTGGGCGGAAGAGAAGGAAGCGCGGGGGCGGCGCCAGCCTCCCGCAAACGGGCGCAGCCGAGCGCGCCGGGAAGAGGAGGAGCTGGAGAGGCGTCTGTTACGCACGGTTGGGCGTCTCCCGAGGGGGTGTGTCGGGGGTGGGGGGCTTTCTGGCGCGGCTCTGCTGCTTCCCCTCCCTCCCCCTCCCCCCCGGCGCTGCCCCCGGTTCTGGGGCTCGAGCAGGCTCCGGGAGCCGATCCCGCGGGTGGAGCCAGGGCGCGCCGGGAAGAGGAGGAGCTTGGAGAGGCTGGGCCGCTGCGCCTGTTATTACGCACGGAAGAGCCTCTGCTGGACGTCTCCCGAGGGGGTGTGTCGGGGGTGGGGGCTTTCTGGCGCGGCTCTGCTGCTTAACCTCCCCCCCCGCCCCCCGGCGCTGCCTCCCGGTTCTGGGGCTCCAGCAGGCTCCGTGAGCCGATCCCGCGGGTGGAGCCAGGGCGCGCCGGGAAGAGGAGGATCTTGGAGAGGCTTGGCCCGCTGCGCCTGTTATTACGCACGGAAGAGCCTCTGCTGGACGTCTCCCGAGGGGGTGTGTCGGGGGTGGGGGGCTTTCTGGCGCGGCTCTGCTGCTTCCCCTCCCCCCTGCCCCCCCCCCGGCGCTGCCCCCGGTTCTGGGGCTCGAGCAGGCTCCGGGAGCCGATCCCGCGGGTGGAGCCAGGGTGGCTGCCGCTGCGCCCCTGGTGGCGACGGATTGGCGAGGGAGGGAGGCTGGCTAAGGGTTGACAGGTGCGGGGAACCGGCGCGGTGGGTGGAGGCGGTGGTGGGTGGGGTCAGGGCGGTGGGCGGAGGAGGCGGAAGCGCGGAGGCGGCACCCCCCGAGGAAACGGGAGCGGCAGAGGGAGCAGCCGAGCGCGCAGGGAAGAGGAGGAGCTGGAGAGGCGTGGCCGCTGCGCCTGTTATTACGCACGGAAGCGCCTCTGCTGGACGTCTCCCGAGGGGGTGTGGCTGGGGTGGGGGGGCTTTCTGGCAAGGCTCTGCTGATTCCCCTCTTTCCCCCCCCCCCCACCGGCGCTGCCCCCGGTTTTGGGGCTCGAGCAGGCTCCGTGAGCCGATCCCGCGGGTGCCGCTGCGCCCCTGGTGGCGACGGATTGGCGAGGGAGGGAGGCTGGCTGGCTAAGGGTTGACAACAGGTGGGGGCACCGGGGCGGTGGTGGGTGGGGTCAGGGACGGACCACCGGCGCCTCCAGCCAGGCTGGCTTTGCGCACGGGGACCCGCGGCAAGAGGTGCGCCCGGCGCGAAGGCGCTGAGCGGGCAGGAAAGCCTTGTCAAGGGCGGTGCGCGGAGGAGGCGGAAGCGCGGAGGCGGCACCCCCCCCCCCGAGGAAACGGGAGCGGCAGAGCGCGCAGGGAAGAGGAGGAGCTGGAGAGGCTTATTACGCACGGAAGAGCCTCTGCTGGACGTCTCCCGAGGGGGTGTGGCATGGTGGGGGACTTTCCTGGCGCGGCACTGCTACTCACCAGTCCCCCCCCCCCCCCGTTCAAATAATATTTATTGCATTAGCCACCTGGCCATAGCACATGATAAGAAACCAGGCGGGAGCCTGTCAAAAATATACATAAAATATAACAGATACATTTTGTACATTTTGTACAGGTGCATATAAAACTTTGGATATAAAATCATGCTAAGTGAAACAGATAGAATAAAAAGCAATGGCAGAGCGTGTCGACAGAGTCTATGTCAGGAAGTAACTTAGATCTAGTGCTAAGGCAAATTAGCCAAGAAGGTGGCCCTAAGTTTCAGTGCCTGGAGTATGTAGATAGCCACTCCTCTTGTGACCAGAGGGTTGGCATCTACCAATACCGGTACTTGATTCTCAAACTTAATCCGTTCCGGAACCCTCCCTGCACGCACGGCTGCGCCCTCTGCCGCTCCCGTTTCCTGGGGTTGCGCCGCCTCCGCGCTTTCACCTCCTCCGCCCACCGCCCGGTCAACCCGGAGCCAGTCTCACTCCATCACCTCGCCGCAAGCGGGGGCGCAGCAGCGGCCACCCGCGGGATCGTTCTCACGGAGCCTGCTAGAGTCCGGGGAGATGCCAAGCAGAGACTCTTCCGTGCATAAAAGTCGCGGCTGCCCGGCCTCCAGCTGCTCCTCTTCCCTGCGCGCTCCCCGGCACTCCCGTTTCCTCGAGGGCCGCCGCCTCCGCCTCCTCCACCCACTCACCGCCCGGGGGCGCCCCCACCTGCCGACGCGGAGCCAGCCTCGCTCCCTCGCTCATTTAAGATAAAACGTTGATAATGTACATGAAAAGCCAATGGTTTTGAAAAAATTATATGGAACAATTAAGCAAACGGTGTACTAAACATAAACAATACAACGCCACTCATAATAGTATGCAACTATTATTGCTATACATAAAACCTACATTTTTTTTTTATGACCCACCCTAGCGTCCAGTCCCTGTGTCCGTCCCTGTGTCCTACTGCGCATGTGCCCCACGGGCACAGGGATTGGAGCGCAGAGACTTTGGGCGGCCGGGCTGTTGAAGCGGCGGGTGCGCGCTCACGTGGACTTACTTCTAAGCGGAAGCGGCCGTTACAAGTGGCGGCTGAGTTGGCCTGCCGGGGCCTGGCTGATGCCAGTGCTGCCGCCGCCACCGCGATGCGCCTCCTGCGCTGCCTGCTGAAGGGCCATTCGGCGCTGGCCGGGGCGCCCAAGTACATCGAGCACTTCAGCAAGTTCTCGCCGTCCCCGCTTTCCACGATGTTCTAGCGCCCATTAATTTAACGGGCTTAAAGTCTCCTAGTTTTAAATAAAAGGGCACATTCTACTCATGTCAAAAAACGCTGATTCCTGGACCGTCCGTGGGCCGGATTGAGAAAGCAATGGGGCCGCTTCTGGCCCACGGGCCTTAGGTTGCCTACCCCTGTTTTAGATGTTAAAAAGCATGGGGGGAGAGACATCCCACAAGTGAGAGCCTAAGGGTCCAAACACTGCTTATTGCTTTCATTTTAGGTCTCGTTAGATACCGGTAGCGAAATTCATGTTAAATTGCTGTTATAGAGTATTTTTAAAAGTGTGGGAGGCACACCCAGCCTGGGCTGGGTGGAGAGCGGTAGGAGGAACGCCCGCATTTTTCCACTCTGGGCAGGGCCAGGTCACGGAGGGGTTGCAAAGGGGGCGGGCGGGCGCCTCGCACTCGGCTCCGGGCCCAATTCGCCTCCTCGCTTGGGGCTTGCCTAGGCAGCTGGAGCTGGGCGGAGTATAGAAATAATAAAATGATCCTTATTATCTGGCCGGAGCTGGCGAGATGGGGGCACACCCAGCGGCTTGCAGCCATGTCCACACCTATGGCAGGAATTTCCTCAGGGCCTCACCCTGCTCTGCTGGGGGAAAGAAAGGAGGGAGAGAGAGAGGAGGAGGAGGAAGAAGAAGAAGTGGTAGTCCAGGGAGGAAGAGGGAGGGAAGGAGAGAAGAGAGGGATAGAGGAAGGGAGATTTGAGAGAGGAATGGAGAGGAGAGAGAGAGAGAAGGAAGGAGAGAAGAGAGGGATAGAGGAATGGAGAGTAGAAAGAGAGAGAGAGAAGGAGTCCAGGGAGGGAAGGACAGAAGAGAGGGGTAGAGGAAGGGAGATTTGAGAGAGGAATGGAGAGGAGAGAGAGAGAGAGAGAGAAAGAGAGAGAAGGAGTCCAGGGAGGGAAGGAGAGAAGAGAGGGGTAGAGGAAGGGAGATTTGAGAGAGGAATGGAGAGGAGAGAGAGAGAGAGAGGGAAGGAGAGAAGAGAGGGAAGGAGAGAAGAGAGGGATAGAGGAATCGAGAGTAGAAAGAGAGAGAGAGAAGGAGTCCAGGGAGGGAAGGACAGAAGAGAGGGGTAGAGGAAGGGAGATTTGAGAGAGGAATGGAGAGGAGAGAGAGAGAGAGAGAGAAAGAGAGAGAAGGAGTCCAGGGAGGGAAGGAGAGAAGAGAGGGGTAGAGGAAGGGAGATTTGAGAGAGGAATGGAGAGGAGAGAGAGAGAGAGAGAGAGAGAGAGAGAGAGAGAGAGAGGGAAGGAGAGAAGAGAGGGATAGAGGAATGGAGAGTAGAGAGAGAGAGAGAAGGAGTCCAGGGAGGGAAGGAGAGAAGAGAGGGATAGAGGAAGGGAGATTTGAGAGAGGAATGGAGAGGAGAGAGAGAGAGAGAGGGAAGGAGAGAAGAGAGGGATAGAGGAATCGAGAGTAGAGAGAGGAATGGAGAGGAGAGAGAGAGAGAGGGAAGGAGAGAAGAGAGGGATAGAGGAATCGAGAGTAGAGAGAGAGAGAGGAGGAGTCCAGGGAGGGAAGGAGAGAAGAGTGTGATAGAGGAAGGGAGATTTGAGAGAGGAATGGAGAGGAGAGAGAGAGAGAGAGAGAGAGAGAGGGAAGGAGAGAAGAGAGGGATAGAGGAAGGGAGATTTGAGAGAGGAATGGAGAGCAAGAGAGAGAAAATAGAGAGAAACACACACACACACACACAGAGAGAGAGAGAGAGAGAGAGAGAGAGAGAGATATGTGAAGGCAGGGCTTTTTCCGAGCATCCCAGGGAAGCCAGCCTGCAGCCTCTGTTGCCACGGCAACGGGATGCACCCGACAGAGCTTGGTACCCGGCCTCATCAGCACCAGCAGCTTCAGACCAGCAGGGAGACCGGGTCCCTCTCGGCCCCCGGGGGGGGGGATACCAAAGGGTCCCTTCTCCCCGCGAGGGGCCGGAAGGGAACTCTGTGGTGCCCCAGAGGCCGGGCTCTGGGCCCTCCATCCTCCCCCCCCCCCGGAATTCGCACTCAAAATCCAAATGCGAGGCTCGCTTTCCCCTACAAAGGGATGCTGGCTGGGTACCAGCTCCATCCTCAGGTGCATCCGGTTGCCGTGGCGACAGAGCCTGCAGGCTGGCTTCCCTGTGATGCTCGCAGGAGCCCTACCTTCACATCTCTCTCCCTCCCTCCCTCCCTCTCTCTCTCTCTCTCTCTCTCTCTCTCTCTCTCTCTCTCCATCCCTCTCTCAAATCTCCCTCTATCCCTCTCTTCTCTCTTTCCCTCCCTCTCCCACACTGGACTCATTCTCTCTGTCCAATGACATGATCGTGAATAATTGACTTCCTATATAATAATCCTATATAATAAAGAGCCTGTGTCCGTCCGTACCACTTTCCGTCCGTCAGAGGAAATCGGCACTGCGCGTGCGTTCCTGTGACAGAGGGATTGGAGGACGCACACCAATAGGAGCGGGGGCAGTGGCGCGAAGCGCCGCTGCCCGCAGCCTCCTCCTGTCGGCCATCTTATCGCGCTGCCGGGGTGCCCCTATCCGCCTGCGCTCACCCGCTGCCGCCACCTCCAAGGCTGCCCCCGCTCGGCAGGCTCTGGCTGCGGCTCCGGTGGGATGCGCGGCGCCCCGGCTCGCCGCCGGGCTCGCCCTGCCCAGGCCCTGGCCCTCCTTCCCCAACCGCCTCCCCACACCAACTCCGAGCACCGGTTCCCGCGCGGGGGCTCCAGGCGGAATTCTCCATGCCGCGCTGGGCGGGGAGGCGGGACGAAGGCGCCTCGAGGCTCCCCGCGCGAGGCAGCAGGCGAAAGCGGCCCGCCCAGAAAGGAGCAGCGCCGCCGCCGCCGCGCCGGGCTGCAGCAGCGAAGAGCAGGCTTCAGCGCCTGCACAAAGGCGGGCGACGGCGCTTGCCGGCGCTGGAAGCGGAAGAGCCCCGCGGAGGAGCGCTGGCTGTAGGCTCTGTGGGAAAGGGGCGGCGCGGAGGTGGGCAGGCGCGGACGAGGTCTGCTGCCGGCTGCGCTACCCACCCGGGACGGACGGAGGGGGCTCTTTTTCTCCTCAGGTTCCCGCTCCTCCATCTGTGTGTGTGTGTGTGAGAGAGAGAGAGAGAGAGAGAGAGAGAGCTTTCTAGCGCCTGTTTTCGTTAACAGGCTTAATTTACTAGTCCCTATATAATGTTGCAGATATGTGACTCTAAAGCTGGGGTTCAATTTGATATCTGCTTACAGTGACTTCAAAAAATGGTCAAAAAACAGATAAATAAAATTTTAAATCCTTTTGTGTGTGAGGTTTTTTTATCAAATCTCTTTGAAAGTCAGATTTTATCTCATCTTTAATGAAAGCTCATCAAATTATGAGACAGGGAAAGGAGGTTGTCAAAAAGTCATCACCCTAATAACCATCTTAAACGCTGTAACCAGATAATATGACCTTGGAGTGCTGGGATGGGTGTATGTGTGGCTTTTTTTGGTGTGTGTGTGTTTTGTGCTGTTTTTTGTTTGTTTCTGTTTTTTTAACGGGACGGCATGCAATTTCATTGCACTTGTATAGCGTTGGGCTTGTGCAATGACAATAAATTCTCTTTATTTAAATTATCTTAAAGTACGGACATAAAACCCACACAGTCACGACAGTTTTTGGTTGTTTTATCTCACTTGTGAAAGCATTCAGTGGCGTGAAGAAGAACACAATAAGGACGGAGAATAACAGAAAAGGAAATGGATAATATCATGGAAGGCAATGGACTGTACAAAATGAGCAAAATCCCAATTGTTTGAAGCAAGGGAAGTCCAAAATGAAAAAAGAAAAAGAGAAAAATTGGGCAATTTCTTTGGAATTCATTGGACTATATGGATTAATTGATATTGATATTATTTTGTGTTTGGGAAGATTTAATAAAAATGATTTGGGGGAAAAAAAGACAATAAATTCTCTTCTCTTCTCTTCTCTTCCCCTCCCCAGGCGCCCCGTCATGAGTTCTTCGCCGCTGCTGGCCGCCGGCGAGCCGCCGGCTGCGTTACTGGGCGACATCAAGACCGAACCCCCGGAGGAACTTCTGGCCGAGCCGGTGGATCTCTCGGTCCACAAGACCAAGGCGGCCCCCGTACCTCAGATCCCTCTGTCCTGCTTCCGGCCCGCCGGGCAGCCCGTGGCATCCCCGGCGGCTGCCAGCCTGGGCTCGACGTCCTCGGCCATCCCGGCCGTCCTCTCTCCGGGCTCGATCCTGGCCTCCAGCCAGGGCAGCGGCGGGCAGCAGATCCTGCACGTGATCCACACCATCCCCTCGTTCCAGCTGCCGGGCAAGATGGGCAAACTTCAGACCATCCCGCTGGTGGTCCAGTCGCTGCCGGTCGTCTACGCCGCCGTGCCGGCCGACGGGGTGGCGGCCGCCGCCGTGACGGTGCCCCTCATCGGGGGGGACGGGAAGGACGCCGGGTCCGGTGAGGGCGCTGTGGGGGGGTTATAGATCGTGGCAATGTTAAGAGGATGCCAGCAAGGCTAAGCCTTTCGGTAAAAGAAGGATTTCATGGCTCCGAAAAGGAAATCTTCCCCCAGTTGTCCATCTTAAGAGGACGCCAGCAAGGATGAACCTTTCTGTAAAAAAGGGATTTTTATTATTCCCAAAAAGGGGAAGTATAAACAGAGGCAGGGAGAAATGACCACGGCAGATCACTAAACTCCAGGAAACTACAAATTTTGGGCTGGGTGTCCATCAATATGCGGATGATACCCAGCTCTACCTCTCTTTCAAATCAGAACCAGTGAAGGCGGTGAAGGTCCTGTGTGAGTGCCTGGAGGCGGTTGGAGGATGGATGGCGGCTAACAGATTGAGGTTGAATCCTGACAAGACAGAAGTGCTGTTTTTGGGGGACAGGGGGCGGGCAGGTGTGGGGGACTCCCTGGTCCTGAACGGGGTTACTGTGCCCCTGAAGGACCAGGTGCGCAGCCTGGGAGTCATTTTGGACTCACAGCTGTCCATGGAGGCGCAGGTTAATTCTGTATCCAGGGCAGCTCCATCTGGGACGCAGGCTGAGACCCTACCTGCCCGCGGACTGTCTCGCCAGAGTGGTGCATGCTCTGGTTATCTCCCGCTTGGACTACTGCAATGCGCTCTACGTGGGGCTACCTTTGAAGGTGACCCGGAAACTGCAATTAATCCAGAATGCGGCAGCTAGACTGGTGACTGGGAGTGGCCGCTGGGACCACATAACACCGGTCCTGAGAGAACTACATTGGCTCCCAGTACGTTTCCGAGCACAATTCAAAGTGTTGGTGCTGACCTTGAAAGCCCTAAACGGCCTCGATCCTGTATACCTGAAGGAGCATCTCCACCCCCATCGTTCAGCCCGGACACTGAGGTCCAGCGCTGAGGGCCTTCTGGCGGTTCCCTCCCTGCGAGAAGCAAAGCTACAGGGAACCAGGCAGAGGGCCTTTTCGGTGGTGGCGCCCGCCCTGTGGAACGCCCTCCCATCAGAGGTTAAAGCAATATACAACCACATGACCTTTAGAAAACACCTGAAGGCAGCCCTGTTCAGGGAGGCTTTTAATGTTTAATAGATTGTTGTATTTTAATGCTCTGTTGAAAGCCGCCCAGAGAGGCTGGGGAAACCCAGCCAGATGGGCGGGGTACAAATAAAAAATTATTATTATTACAAATATCTCCTAGAAAGTGTTGTCCTTTTTCTGACTGGGCCTCCGTTTTTCCCCGCAGTGAAAGTGGACCCCGGTTCCATTTGCCCGGTTGGCATCGGCAGCGAGAGCGACGACAGCGCTTCGGAGAGCCGCCCGGCCTCCTTCCCCGAGCTCCAGAGAGAGTGAGTCTCCGCCAGAGGATGCCAGCAAGCCTGAAACTTTCTGTAAAGAAAGGATTTAAATGGACTAGGGATTTAAATCAGGATTTAAATCGATTTGATTTAAATTATTATTAGGGTTAGGGCTAGGATTAGTGATAAGGGTTAGATATAGGAATAGGAGTTATTAGGGATAGGGTTGCTGTTATTATTATTACCGTGTTTCTCCTAAAATAAGACACCGTCTTATATATTTCCCCCCCCTCAAAAAAACACAGTATGGCTTATTTTCGGGGGATGTCTTCTTTTAACCACTCCGCGTCGGGACGCAGCTTAAGCAGGCATCCCCAAACTTCGGCCCTCCAGATGTTTTGGACTACAATTCCCATCATCCCTGACCACTGGTCCTGTTAGCTAGGGATCATGGGAGTTGTAGTCCCCAAACATCTATAATTTGGGACTACAATTCCCATCATCCCCGACCACTGGTCCTGTTAGCTAGGGATCATGGGAGTTGTAGTCCCAAAACATCTGGAGGGTGGCAGTTTGGGGATGCCTGGTCTGAAGGGAGAGGCGCCACATCCCTATGTCTTATTTTTAGGGCATGGCTTATATTTCTCAAATGTGTAGAAATCCTGCTACGGCTTATTTGAGGAGAAACAGGGTATTATTATTAGTTGAACCTTACTCTCAGGTTCTGGTGTTTCTTTGTTTTTGACTGTTTTTAATTGTTATTTTAATTTTAACAATGAGTGGACAGATGGGCGGGGTAGAAATTTATTATTATTATTATTCGAATCCCCACGACGGGGTGAGCTCCCGTTGTTTGGTCTCAGCTCCTGCCAACCTAGCAGTTCGAAAGCACAAATTGCAAGTAGATAAATAGGTACCACTCCGGCGGGAAGGTAAATGGCATTTCCGTGCGCTGCTCTGGTTCGCCAGAAGCGGCTTAGTCCTGCTGGCCACATGACCCGGAAACTGTACGCCGGCTCTCGGCCAATAAAGCGAGATGAGCGCCGCAACCCCAGAGTCGGACACAACTAGACCTAATGGTCAGGGGTCCCTTTACCACCTTCTTCTTCTTCTTCTTCTTCTTCTTCTTTTTCTTCTTCTTCTTCTTATTTTTTATTATTATTATTATTTTTTACAGTCATTTTTATTAGTTTTGTCCTTCCTCTGTTCCCGTGCGTTAACACAAAATAATTAATTCATTTGTTATAAGAAATATTTTGTGTATACAGTACAGCATGTATTATGAATTTATTATTATTATTATTATTATTATTATTATTATTATTACCCCCTCCTCTCTGCCGATCTCTCACCAGGCCTTCCTCCGTGAGCCAGACGCAGCAGACGGACTCCCCGGACCTCAGGAAGAGGCGCATTCACCAGTGCGACTTTGAGGGTTGTAACAAAGTTTACACGAAGAGCTCACACTTAAAAGCGCACAGAAGGATACACACAGGTACGTTCAGCCTTGCTGGCCTCCTTTTAACAATTGACAGTCATAGGAAGGCTTAAAAAAAAATTCTTTATTTTACAGAAAGGTTCAACCTTCAATCCTCTTAATACTGAAAATCAGGGTGGGTTTGATTTAAATCAGATTGATTTAAATCACGATTTAAATCGCTAGTCAGTAAGGCTTGATTTAAATCACGAGTCAGTAAGGCTCGATTTAAATATTTTCTTTACAGAAAGACTCCTTCTTACTGGTATAATCGTAATATTTACAACCATATGAAGGTTTAATTTTTGGAATAATAAATTTTCAGAGTAGTTTTTACAGTTATATCAAAAATGACTGATTTGGTTATACCACTAGAAATACATAGACAGATAATTATGAAATTATGGTGAGGTTTAATAAGTTAACTGTTTATATTTGGACAACTTTTCTGCTGTACTTTATTGGAAGGAGAAAAATAATCATTTCCTTAATCACCATTTAAACAATTTATTTAACTAAAACAATCACATGATAGCATATGTATCCATGTTTGTTAACTGATGTGGTTAAACATTTTAAAAAAAACTTAGACTGAGTTTTAGCACACTTGATAAACTTAAAACAAATCCTTATTTCCTGATGAATAGCCTTTGGACTACAATGTAACTTAAATAGAAGACTATATTTAGAAAGATTTTTCATCCAAAAGCATTTTATTTTAAAAATCCAATTTAAATCAAAAAAATCCGATTTATCTATCTATCTATCTATCTTTGGATTAGTAAGATCCATTTTGTTTACAGGAACGTTCAGCCTTGCTGGCATCCTGTTGATTTCCATTTTACTCAAACACTAACCCTCTGTCGCCCCCTGTAGGAGAGAAGCCGTATAAGTGCACTTGGGAGGGCTGCACTTGGAAATTTGCCCGTTCGGACGAATTGACCCGGCACTTCCGGAAACACACGGGGATCAAGCCCTTCCGCTGCTCGGATTGCGACCGGAGCTTCTCGCGCTCGGATCACCTAGCCCTCCATCGCCGGCGACACATCATGATGTGAGATTGGGGGGCCGGCGGTCACCCTTGGGCCCCCCAAAAAAACCCCAGGGGTCAAAGGAGAAACTTTGGCGGAGCGAAGGATTGCGACGGCCAGTTCAAGACCTAAGCCGAGATGGGTGGGACTCTCTCGGACCTTTACCGAAAGCTTCAGCCTTGCTGGCATCCTCCGGAGAGGGACAATCGGAGGAAAAGTTTCCTTTTGGGGGGAAAGAAGAATAACCTTAATCGATGGGAGTTTCCCCCTTTGGCATAGGGGTCTGTCCGGACTCGAACCCGGAACCTGGTTCAACCGATGGGGGTCATTTCCCCTCTGTCGGACTGGGGAGTGGGTCTGGGGGCAGCAGAGCAGCGTCTCTCCCTTGTTCAGATTGAGCGATGAGATTTTGGACATGAACGTCTCTCGGGTTCTGAGTGCGAGTGGCGCTTTCCCACAGAAAGGGATTGATTGAGAGCCGTTGGATGTGGATTTACTTCTCGAGCGAGAGCGTTGATCGCCGAAACAAAAGCAATCATCAGTGGACCCCGCAATGAAATAAATAAGACAGGACAGGGGTCCTTTGGGTCTCAAACTTCGGTCCAAAGCGTTCCGAGTGCGAGTCACGCTTTCCCATAGAAAGGCATGCAAACCGGATGAATCCGGACTTTTGAAAACATCGATTTAACATGAATTTTGCTCTCTTTCGAGACCATTGAGCCCCGAAACGAAACCAATAATCAGTGGACTGTACTATGAAATAAATAGATGATAGAAACTGAAATTAAATTTTTTCCTCACCTGCACTGACTTGATTGATCAGGAATCTTAATCCCTGAAACAAAACCAATAGTCGATGGACTGTACGATAAAATAAAGAAGATCTTGTAGATTATAAAAATTGGAATTTATTTTTTCCCTGACCTGCACTAGTGATAGTCGTGGTTTGGATGGGGGGCTTTGATCCATTTCCACAATCAATCAATCAATCAGTAGCTGATCAATCAATCAATCAGTAGCAGATCAATCAATCAATAGCTGAACTCGGATTCACACAGTCACAAAAGCCAATGAGCCGCAGTTTGGATTCAGTACCAACGAAATGAAGTGTTCAAAGCAGATTTTTTTAAAAATCAGGTTTTGCAAGTGAAATTTCCATATTAGATAAAGAATTACCGTATTTTTCGCTCCATAAGACGCACCTGACCATAAGGCGCACCTAGTTTTTTGAGGAGGAAAGGGGGAAAGCCCCCCTTTTTGAGGATCAGTTCAAAGTTGTGCATCTTCTTTTGGAAGAAGAAAAGCCCCATTTGCAAAAGGATCAGCTCAAAGTTGTGCTGCTGCTTTTGCAAAGGAGAAAAGACCCATTTGCAAAAGAAGCAGCTCAAAGTTGTGGTGCTGCAGCTTTTGCAAAGGAGAAAAGACCCATCTGCAAAAGGAGCAGCTCAAAGTTGTTGTGCTGCTGCTTTTGCAAAGGAGAAAAGACCCATTTGCAAAAGGAGCAGCTCAAAGTTGTGCTGCTGCTGCTTTTGCAAAGGAGAAAAGACCCATCTGCAAAAGGATCTGCTCAAAGTTGTTGTGCTGCTGCTTTTGCAAAGGAGAAAAGACACATTTGCAAAAGGAGCAGCTCAAAGTTGTTGTGCTGCTGCTTTTGCAAAGGAGAAAAGCCCCAGTTGCAAAAGGAGCAGCTCAAAGTTGTGCTGCTGCTGCTTTTGCAAAGGAGAAAAGCCCCAGTTGCAAAAGGATCAGCTCAAAGCCCTTTCTACAGTTTCCAAACAGATAATCTAATCAGCCAGTCACATGTCGCTGGGGAAACCAACAGCCCCCTCTGCAGGAAGGGAGCCAGCGACCTTCTCTCTCTTCCCGATCTCTTGCTGATCAGCTGTAAAGCGGCAGCCTTTCAACCCCCCCTTCTCTCTTTGTCAAAGAAAAAGCTCCATCTTCTTTTGGTCCCTGGGCAATTCAGCTCCAGGGGCCATGCATTCGCTCCGTAACGCGCACAGACATTTCCCCTTCCTTTTTAGGAGGAAAAAAGTGCGTCTTATGGAGCGAAAAATACGGTACTGCAAAATAAGACAAAGGCGATTTCTAAAATATATGGAATTTTATTGCAATGGGTGTAAAACAGGTAATGATCCAATGGGATTCGATTATCATCATGGGGGAAATGATGGATGGAGAGTCGGAGATTTGCGGCTTGCGACGCGATAAATGAAAATGGGATGAAGACGTTTAACAGATGGTATTGAACACCAAATTTAAGACAACGACAGATGGTCTTTAAGCAAAACATTCAAAATGTATAGAACAAAATAAAAAATGGGTCAGAGGAGAAACCAATAACCTTGACACTCCAGATGTTTTGGAACTACAACTCCCATGATCCCTAGCTAACAGGACCAGTGGTCAGGGATGATGGGAATTGTAGTCCCAAATTGTAGATGTTTGGGGACTACAACTCCCATGATCCCTAGCTAACAGGACCAGTGGTCAGGGATGATGGGAGTTGTAGTCCCAAATTGTAGATGTTTGGGGACTACAACTCCCATGATCCCTAGCTAACAGGACCAGTGGTCAGGGATGATGGGAGTTGTAGTCCCAAAAATCTGGAGTGTCAAGGTGAGCCATCACTGTCTTAGAAGGTGTTTGGGCAGCAAGGAAGGTTTCCTTTGGGGGATAATAAAATCCTTTCTTTAAATTGGACAATAGGGTGGGTCATAAAAAAAAAAGTTTCCTCCCTTGATCTTATCTCAGGCGTATGGTATAAAAATAGTTAAATTTCAATTAACAAATCGGTTAATATTTAGACCCTGCTCCTACCAATGGAAATTTGGCCTCCCCACGAGTGATAAAAACATAGGCATTTGACTCGTTTAATTCTCAGTATGTTAAATTGTGAACTACCGTGTTTCTCCTAAAATAAGACACCGTCTTATATTTACCCCCCCTCAAAAAAACACAGTATGGCTTATTTTCGGGGGATGTCTTATTTTAACCGCTCCGCGTCGGGACGCAGCTTAAGCAGGCATCCGCAAACTTCGGCCCTCCAGATGTTTTGGACTAAAATTCCCATCATCCCTGACCACTGGTCCTGTTAGCTAGGGATGATGGGAGTTGTAGTCCCCAAACATCTACAATTTGGGACTACAAATCCCATCATCCCTGACCACTGGTCCTGTTAGCTAGGGATCATGGGAGTTGTAGTCTCCCAACATCTACAATTTGGGACTACAATTCCCATCATCCCTGACCACTGGTCCAGTTAGCTAGGGATCATGGGAGTTGTAGTCCCCAAACATCTACAATGTGGGACTACAATTCCCATCATCCCTGACCACTGGTCCTGTTAGCTAGGGATCATGGGTGTTGTAGTCCCCAAACATCTACAATTTGGGACTACAATTCCCATCATCCCTGACCACTGGTCCTGTTCGCTAGGGATCATGGGAGTTGTAGGCCCAAACATCTGGAGGGCGGCAGTTTGGGGATGCCTGGTGTTAAGGGAGAGGCGCCACATCCCTATGTCTTATTTTCAGGGGATGGCTTCTATTTCTCCAATGTGTAGAAATCCTGCTACGGCTTATTTGAGGAGAAACAGAGTATGTTTATACCATACGCCTGAGATAAGATCAAGGGAGGAAACATTTTCAGAATTTTTTTTTTATGACCCACCCTATTGGACAATGCGGCTGTTCGGCTGGGGGCCTCCATCTTTAGTTCTGGTGCCTTCTCATGTGCAGCGCCAAGTGGTCCGATCGGGAAAAGCAACGCCCGCAGGCAAGGCACCCGAAAGGCTTGGCACCCGTGTGTTTCCGGTAGTGGCGCGTCAGCTCGTCGGATCGGGCAAAATGCCACTCGCATCCGTCCCAAGCGCACCGGTACGGCTTCTCGCCTAGAAAGGGGGCAGAAGAAAAGAGAAGATAAGATAATTTATTGTCATTGCACAAGTACAAGCACAACGCTATACAAGTGCAATGAAATTGCACGCCATCCCGTTAAAAAAAACAGAAAGAAAGAAAAAGCAGCACAAAACACACACACACCAAAGAAAGCCACACATGCACACACATACACCCATCCCAGCTCTCCAAGGTCATATTATCTGGTTACATGATGGGACTACAATTCCCATCATCCCTGACCACTGGTCCTGTTAGCTAGGGATCATGGGAGTTGTAGGAGGAGGCCAGCAAGACTGAACCTTTCTGTAAGAAAAGGATTTTATCATTCCAAAAAGAAAACCTTCCATGTTAGGAGGATGCCAGCAAGGTCGAACCTTTGTGTAAAAAAGGATTTTATCATTCCACAAAGAAAACCTTCCATGTTAGGAGGATGCCAGCAAGGTCGAACCTTTGTGTAAAAAAGGATTTTATCATTCCACAAAGAAAACCTTCCATGTTAGGAGGATGCCAGCAAGGTCGAACCTTTGTGTAAAAAAGGATTTTATCATTCCAAAAAGAAAACCTTCCATGTTAGGAGAAGGCCGGCAAGGTTGAACCTTTTTGTAAAAAAAAAGGATTTAAATCCATTCTTACTGACCCGGGATCTAAATGGCGATTTAAATTGATTGGCTTTAAATCAAATCCACCCGGTGGAGGGAACATTTCTCATTTCACCCCAAACGTCTCCCTTACAAGCACATCTCACCGCCCCCAGGATTAGCCCCAGCCACAAACCAGTGTGAGTCCTCTGGTGTGCTTTCAGGTGAGAACTTTTGGTGTAAACCTTTGGGCAACCTGTGAAGAGACAAATGGGATAAATTGGTGGGGTGAAATAATAATAGAAGTAGTAATAGTAGTAGTAGTAATAATAATAATAATAATAATAATAATAATAATAATAATAATAATAGCAGCAGCAGTAGCAGCAATACCGGTAGATAATAGGAGTAATACCGTGTTTCTCCTAAAACAGTGATGGCTCACTGATGTTTTGGGACTACAACTCCCATCATCCCTGACCACTGATCCTGTTAGCTAGGGATCATGGGAGTTGTAGTCCCCAAACATCTACAATTTGGGACTACAATTCCCATCACCCCTGACCACTGGTCCTGTTAGCTAGGGATGATGGGAGTTGTAGTCCCCAAACATCTACAATTTGGGACTACAATTCCCATCATCCCTGACCACTGGTCCTGTTAGCTAGGGATCATGGGTGTTGTAGTCCCCAAACATCTACAATTTGGGACTACAATTCCCATCATCCCTGACCACTGGTCCTGTTAGCTAGGGATCATGGGAGTTGTAGTCCCCAAACATCTACAATTTGGGACTACAATTCCCATCATCCCTGACCACTGGTCCTGTTAGCTAGGGATCATGGGAGTTGTAGTCCCCAAACATCTACAATTTGGGACTACAATTCCCATCATCCCTGACCACTGGTCCTGTTAGCTAGGGATCATGGGAGTTGTAGGCCAAAACATCTGGAGGGCGGCAGTTTGGGGATGCCTGGTCTTAAGGGAGAGGCGCCACATCCCTATGTCTTATTTTCAGGGTATGGCTTCTATTTCGCAAATGTGTAGAAATCCTGCTCCGGCTTATTTGATGGCTACGTCTTATTTGAGGAGAAAAAGGGTACTTGTGCAATGACAATAAATTATCTTATCTTATCTTATCTTATCTTATCTTATCTTATCTTATCTTATCTTATCTTATCTTATCTTATCTTATCGTGTCCATCTTAAGAGGATGCCAGCAAGGCTGAACATTTCTGTAAAAAAAAAAAAGGCTTGCCCCTACCGGGGTAGTCACAACGATGGACCCTTCTCTTCTCCAGCTCCACGTTGTTCCTCCGGCTGTACCGGGGAGTCGACACGGCGAGGGTCCGGAATCCACCAGGTCGTTTCGGCGCCGAGGCAGCCCGGTCCCGCGTTCGAGAGATGCCCTCGGCAACGTTTGGGCTGCCAGGCTGCGAGTTCGCCAGGCGCCCCAAGATCGAACCCTGATTTGAGCAGACGTGGAAGGCGCTGCCGAAGTCAGGGAGGGTCTGCGATGCGCTGGCGGATCCGGGCCAGGCCCAGGAGGCGCCGGGTTCCGATTTGACCCGGGCGAAGGGGGCTAGGGGCTTGGGGGTCCGGTAGAGGCCCGTGCGAAGGTGGGTGGACGGGGCAGAAGGCGGCTTCTCCGCGGAGAAGTATTCCTCGACCACAGAGGCGCTTTCCCGGCGGTACTTCGGCCCGGCGTCCAGGGTAGCGGCGGGCAACTGTCCTGAGAGGTACCGGTCCATTTCGGAGCAGGCCTGGAGGAGAAGGGGTTAGGAATTAGTGGAATAATAAAATCCCTTTTTTACAGAAAGGTTCAACCTTGCTGGCATCCTCTTAATGTTGGCAACCATGGGAAGCTTTCCTGGTTGGAATCGTAAATTTTCGGAGTCGTTTTTACACTTCTGTCAAAAATTAGAATCATAGAATCATACGAGTTGGAAGAGACCCCAAGGGCCATCCAGTCCAACCCCCTGCCAAGCAGGAAACACCATCAAAGCATTCCTGACAGGTGGCTGTCAAGCCTCTGCTTAAAGACCTCCAAAGAAGGAGACTCCACCACACTCCTTGGCAGCAAATCCCACTGTCGAACAGCTCTTACTGTCAGGAAGTTCTTCCTAATGTTTAGGTGGAATCTTCTTTCTTGTAGTTTGAATCCATTGCTCCGTGTCCGCTTCTCTGGAGCAGCAGAAAACAACCTTTCTCCCTCCTCTATATGACATCCTTTGAGATATTTGAACATGGCTATCATATTGTCGCGACCCGGCTAGACAGTGGCAGACCGGGATCCGCCGGGCTCGCGCCATGCGGGCGCCAGGAAGGGGAACCAGGCAGCAGGCCAGGAAAGGGGGCGACAGCGGAGCCAGGCGCGCAGGGGTTAAACCGAACACGGCAAGACCTGAGCTCACCTAGGCATGCCCCGAGGGGTAAACTGTTGGAGATGAGAGGGAATGTGGATGAGGGAATATTGATTAATATTTCCTATCCCAGCTTGTGCTAACAAGCTCCAAACTAGCAGAGTTTCTCATCCCCAATAAAGCGCAGCAAAGCGTGGCGTTTAAGTTCCTATGAACTTCTAGAATAAGGCAGATCCTGGCACATATTTCCCCTGGTTCCCTCTTAAAAGAAAATACACGACACATAAGCTTATAAAAGTATAAAGGTTTTACTCACAGTCATTTCAAGCTTCTACAGTCTCAGAAAGGCAGGCTAGCTTAGATTAAATGTATTTACATGTGGAGATTCTCCTTAAGGGAGAAAGGCTCCATGTGGGCCTCTCTTGGCTGGAAGCCAAGAGAGCATCTCCTGAGATGTTGCATCCTCGGAGTCCTGGTGGGAAGAGAGGGAGAGTAGCAGCTCACCTGTATCTTTGAATAGCTACAGGTAAGGCCACTCCCACTTCTGGTCACACAAAGGAAGTGATTTCAGTCTTGGCACAGGAAACTCTACCTGGAGGACCAAGACCCCTTTGTGTACACTCTAGGAATGTTGTGATTGACTGCACCAGTGTTATACATCCCACAAACCCCTTCTCAGTCTGAACAACATTTAACAAACATAAAACAACTTTATTCAACCACCCAGAGTCCCAGCTTGACACGCAGGTTCTGGAAACTCTCTCGTGGCAAGGGTTTCGTGAGAATATCCGCAGTCATCTCCTGAGTACTACAGTAGGACATTTCTACTAGTCCATCTTGGATCATCTGGCGAATGAAGTGATACCTGACCCCAATGTGTTTTGAACGTGCAAGGAACCTTTCGGTTTGCGCTAGTTGCAGGCAGCCTTGATTGTCCTCCATCAAGCTGACAGGTCCTTTTCTCGGCAAACCAAAGTCTGTCAGGAGTTGATCCAGCCAGATGATTTCTCTGCATGCTTCCGAAGCTGAAATATATTCACTCTCTGTGGACGATAAGGCTACACATTTCTGTTTATAACTGCCCCATATGATAGGTGCATTTCCAAACATAAAAACATAACCACTTGTGGATTTGTAATCCGCCTTATCCCCAGCCCAGTCTGCATCACTGTACCCAACCAACTTAGGGTCCCTTACAGCTGGCAATTTTAATTTACAATTCATTGTACCCTTGAGGTAACGCACCACCCTCTTGACACCACCCAAGTCATGTTCAGTGGGAGAACTCACTTTTCTGCTTAGGATCCCCACTGCACTTGCTATGTCAGGTCTGCTGGTAGTAACCAAATACAAAAGTTTACCAATCGCTGACCTGTATTCGCTGTTGTCTGGCAGCAGCTTCGAATCTTGCTGATTCTTTAGAAAATCTGTGGCCATGGGTGTCGCGACAGGGTGTGCACCTTGCATCTGCATGCTTTCTATCAGTTCTATTATCTTCTGCTTCTGGCTGAGAAGAAATGAGCCGTCTTCTTCTCTCTCAATTTGAATTCCCAAGTAATACTGGACAAGTCCCAATTCCTTTACTTCCACCTCTTTGTTGAGATGTCTGACTATGTCTTTATAGTCTCTGTCATTGGACGTTGATATTAATAAATCATCGACAAAAGCCAGAATGTAAGAGAATTGTCCATTTCTGTTCTTAGTGTACAGGCACTTGTCAGCTGTTGACTGCTTGTACCCAAGCTGAACCAGCATTTCATGTAATTTCTGGTTCCATGCTCTTGCAGCTTGTTTCAAACCGTAAATTCCTTTCTGAAGTTTACATACAAGATGTGCCTCATTTTGCTTGATAAAGCCTTTGGGCTGCTTCATATAAATCTGTTCAGAAATCGTCCCATGAAGAAAAGCTGTTGCTATGTCGACATGACGGACTGATAGGCCTTTAGATGCTGCAATACTTAGAAGTAATCTAACACTGCTGTATCGCACTGTAGGCGCAAATACTTGATCATAGTCTTCGCCATACTGTTGTGAAAATCCTTGTGCTACAAGCCTAGCTTTGTAGCGTTGCACCTCCCCTTCTGACCCCTTCTTAAGCTTGAACACCCACTTGGACCCAATTGCCTTCTTACCAGGAGGTAGCTCTGTCAGGGTCCAGGTCTTGTTGCGATGCAGTGCATCCATCTCTTCCTGCGCGGCTTGCTTCCAGAGACTGGCCTCAGCAGCTGGCAACCGTTGAACCTGTTCCCACGTGGAAGGTTCCTGTGGTGGCGCCGACCCTGCAAAGTAGGACAGTCGTAGTGGTGGAACGCCTCTGTTGGACCTGGAGGAACGTCTGACCTCTGGCTCTTGTTGAACCGCATCAGCTTCCTCATCTCCTTCCAATGGCGGCATCCCTGCATACGGGTCCTCTTCGTCTCTGGAGCCTTCTGACATCTGGTCCTCCGCGTCTTCTGGGGTGTCATCTGTAGGGGGTGCTACAACACTAGGAGGTACAATACTAGGAGGTGGATTAGTTTCTGGTATGGCTTCAAAAGGAAAACTTACAAACTCCTCTGTTGGTGGCTCATTGGAACAGTCAATTGCTGTGTTCCTTGTGTCAGCCTTTTCATACTCCTCAAAATGAATCACGTGATGTGAACTTGTTTTCCCTGTTTGTAAGTCCACAACTCTGTAGCCTTTTCCTCCAGAAGCGTATCCAACTAGGATACCAGGCTTTGCTCTGGTGTCAAGTTTGTGTCTGTGCTCCTTGGGCACGTGGTAATAGCACAAACTTCCAAATACACGTATGTGTGACAAATTTGGGACTCTTCCATGCCAAAGTTCAAATGGCGTGCGCTCTGTGCCTTTTGTTGGCAGCCTATTCTGTATATAAATCGCAGTATTTGCTGCCTCACCCCAAAGTTTCTTCGACAAGTTGGATCCTTTTAGCATACACCTTGTCATCTCTAGGATGGACCTAAATTTCCTCTCAGCAATAGAGTTTTGTTGAGGTGTGTAGCTTACTGTGGTCACATGTGCTATGCCTTCCTGAGCCATGAAGGCTTCCATTTCACGTGAGCAAAACTCCCCACCATTATCGGACATTAGGGTGGTGGGTGCTCGATGGAATTTGTTCTTGACCATGCTTACGTATTGCTTGAACAATTCCACTGTTTCACTCTTCTCTTTGAGAAGGTATCCCACACAAAACCTTGAATAATCATCCAAAAATATCAAAATATACTTATTTCCTCCTAAGGAAGGTATATTCATAGGTCCAGCTAAATCAGTGTACACAATGTCCAGAACTTTTGTGCTTCTCTTTTCTGCACAACGTGGGAAAGAAGGTTTGACTCCTTTTTCACTTACACAAGTTATACACTTTGGTGTGGGTGTGTTACTTTTGTTTACCTGTAGACCTCTCACAAGATCTCCATTCTGCAGTTCCTGGATGACTCTGATATCCCGGTGACCCAGTCTTCGATGCCAGAGCTCCAGATCTGCTTCATGCTTCTGCTTGGATTGGGCGACTTGTGCTGATTGGTTTTCTGAAACGTTAATCTCATAAACACCATTGATTAGTTTCCCTTGAGCATAAACCTCATCATTTTTCGTTACATTGCATTCTCCATTGGCAAATGTAACCTTGAAACCTTTCTTGTCTAAAGCAGACACACTAAGCAAGTTACAATTCAATTCTGGGACATATTGAACATTAGGCACAGTTGTTTCAAGAGATTCATTGTTCACCTTGAATTTCAAACGCATTGAACCTGCACCTTGTGATTTTAGAACATTTCCATCAGCAATCTGGATTTCAGTCCATTCACTATCATTAATTTCTCTGAAATATTCTCTTTTATGCGCAAAATGGCTTGTAGCTCCCGAATCTAAAATAAATTGGTCACTTTTCCTTTCATTTCTTTGCACATTTAAACTCTTTTCTTGCAGTAGAAATGTACGCTCGTGACCCCCCTTCTTTTCACCTTTTGGTTGAAAGGGGCGGGACTTATTCTTGGGCTTCTGGCAACTCCTTGCAATGTGCCCTTTTAAATTGCAGTTATGGCATATTAATTCTTTGGACACTTCCTTAGACTTGGGAAATTGCTTAGAAACATAACTTGTGTCCCTCCTTGGATTCCTTTGTGGAGAATCAAGGTAATCTCTGCATTCCTCTCTTAAGTGATTTACTAGTTCATTAAAAGTCAAATCTCTTGTGTGGTCCATTATACTCTTAAATGAAGTAAATTCTTCTCCTAATGATGCCAGCATAAAAGTCACTTTGGTTGCATCATCAAAAGCTCTGGGAGTTAGGGCAATCCTTTGAACAATTTCATTAAAGTCCTTAAAATGCCCTGTAAATTGTTCTCTAGAATTCATCTTTAACTTCAGCAGTTTATCCAATAAATGTCTATAAGAGTTCTCTGATGATTGTGCATATACACGCTCAATATCCTTTAGAATCTGAGATGCATCACTTTCATAGTCAATTAGTGATAGATGCTCATCTTTCAAACTGCTCAAAATTATGTGTTTAGCTTCTGCATCTTGCCTTTCCCAATCTGCTATCTTGGTTAAATCATCTGAGCTTAAATCAGCCAAATCAGGTTTGGGATCTATTACAGCTTTAAGAACTCGCTTTGCACCAAGATGCACTAAAAGGCGCTGCTTCCATTGCACAAAATTACGATCATTCAGCAGCATAAAGTTTGATCTTGCTTCACTATCAAATCCTGAGCTTGCCATCTTAATCCTCAAAAATTTGAAAAAATTTCCAAAATTTCAAAAATTCCCAAAAATGGTTAAAATTCAAAAATCAAAACTTAAAAATCTCAAAATGCAAACTAATCTTCACTGCCTCTGAGGTCTGTGAGCTCTGAGGGAGGGGAGGGGTCGCTAATCCCCCTTTCACAGCACAATGGAGAACAAAAGACCATGTGCTTACCAGGAAGTACAAACAGAAAAATTCTACTCTGCCAAAAATCACAATCCAAAGCAATCCTTTAAAAATACACAAAATACGCAGTTCTGGGCCTCAAAACCCTTTGTTGGAGATGAGAGGGAATGTGGATGAGGGAATATTGATTAATATTTCCTATCCCAGCTTGTGCTAACAAGCTCCAAACTAGCAGAGTTTCTCATCCCCAATAAAGCGCAGCAAAGCGTGGCGTTTAAGTTCCTATGAACTTCTAGAATAAGGCAGATCCTGGCACATATTTCCCCTGGTTCCCTCTTAAAAGAAAATACACGACACATAAGCTTATAAAAGTATAAAGGTTTTACTCACAGTCATTTCAAGCTTCTACAGTCTCAGAAAGGCAGGCTAGCTTAGATTAAATGTATTTACATGTGGAGATTCTCCTTAAGGGAGAAAGGCTCCATGTGGGCCTCTCTTGGCTGGAAGCCAAGAGAGCATCTCCTGAGATGTTGCATCCTCGGAGTCCTGGTGGCAAGAGAGAGAGAGTAGCAGCTCACCTGTATCTTTGAATAGCTACAGGTAAGGCCACTCCCACTTCTGGTCACACAAAGGAAGTGATTTCAGCCTTGGCACAGGAAACTCTACCTGGAGGGCCAAGACCCCTTTGTGTACACTCTAGGAATGTTGTGATTGACTGCACCAGTGTTATACATCCCACATAAACAACCCCAGGTTGATGGCCCAACTCCAGGTGTGAAAGGCTTAGCAGGCAATTCCGGGAAGCCAGTGATAACGACCGCTAACGAGCCATCAGCGGCGGGCGCAGCGGAACTGTCAGCATCGCAATAACAATGTAAAAAGCACCCATGAATAGCGCGGGTAGACAGGAGCAGTTAACCCCTTTTGTCCAAGCTATCCTGGGTGGGGAAGAGGATTTCCCCCGGACCTTTAGGGCAGAAGGGAGGGGGGAATTGGGGGTCAACCAGCAAAATGTATTTAAGGGGAACTCTGAGATGGCCTCCTCAGAATCCTTACAGACTTTCCACGTTTCTCTGTGTTGTTGTAGAAAAATCTGCCCTTGTTCCCTTATGGGGTACACAAGAGCCCTTGCAAGTTCCCTGCAGGTTCTCCATCGGTAGGAGTAAAAACAGAGGCCAACCAGAGAAAAATTGAGAAGCAAAGCCTTTATTTTCACTGTTGCAACAGGGTGCTTTCCTCTCACACAGGAGCAGGAAAAGGACCCAGAACAATGGTGGGCAAGCTCCTATATAGACTTTGAAATTCCCCCCCTTTCCCCTCAAGACCAACCCCCTATACATCATACATACATCACTAAAAGGGGTGTAACGCAGGACCACCCCTCAGATACATCACAGCTACATCACAGAAAAAGGTGGTCTCCAGGTGTGTTGTTTACCTCCTGCCTGCCACTTCATGTGATAATGTCTTATCTGATTGCATTTCCTGGGGAGTCCACTCTTTTGTTATTCTAACCACTAATTCCTGAATCTAGGTCACAGGTCACAGGCCCACACCCTGTCCATATCTTGAGTGTGCCCCTAAGACAGGATTTGTGAGGAAAGAGACAATGGGGAGATTTTCCCACTCCCTCCTTGCAGAGAAACACCTGGTCATTTTGAGTCAAAAATGGTGTCAGGAGTCAAAATGGTGTGAGGCCTGTCTTTCTGTGCTGTTTTCAGACATTCTGGTTTCAGTCACCCCTCTCTGTTCATGTCTCAAACAGCATACTGGGGTCCCAGTCACCCCTCTCTGCTCATGTCCCAAACAGCGTACTGGGGTGTTTTGAAGGGAAGCTCCCCCCCCCGAAATTCCTATAACAATCCCCCTCTCTGAGGCAAGATTGTTGTGTAACAACCAATCATTGCCTCACACAATCCATGGTCACGTATTCGCCTTCTCCCAGGTAGTACATTGGGACAACTTCGGAAAAGGTGGGGGCTGTTTCGAGGTTTGTCATCATGGCGGGAAAAATGAAATGGATACCTTTGTGTAAACCTGAAGTCTTGCAAGTCAAGCCCCTAAGGGATATTTGCAAGTGCACATAGCTGGACATAAAAAAATATGAAAAATAACACATGTTGCATTTTGTTACTAAATTACTTGTGGTAGTCCAGGACTTTGGGATAAACATTTTCTCAATAGTGGTCTATGCTTTACACTCAGCAGGAAAGTGACTGAAAAAATGAAGTCTGTTTTGTTTCTGACTTTTTTGTGTGTCTGTGTTCCCAGGTGTCATAGCTCACAGTCCTCTGGGGTCCCTTGACCTTCAGCATACCACAGCAACACCCACCAACATGCATCCCTGGGTGGGCTTGCATTTTGACCTAAAGCAGTACTCCATGTGGTTAGGTGTGACACTCCCTGGAGAGGAAATGCCCAACCCTGGCCACCTCTGGGCCTCTGTGCTTTGGTCCTGTGCTCACAAAGGGGTGGGCCTGTGGTCTTTGCTATTTCTAAAGGGACGTAAGCCAATGGCACCTTGGATACACTTGCCAAATTCAAACTGAGTCCAATCAGAATTTATATAGGCCCACGGATCTCGCTTTCCAAACCAATCTGTTTAAACCATTCTCTAAAAGGGGGCAGTTTGTGCAAATTGGTAATTTAATTCTATAAGGGGTCATTCCTGCTAAATCAAAGCATATAAAGTTTTCCTGTTATCTGGGCTTTCATGGATCGATCCTGAAGTTTCTCCTTGGTAAAATTTAAAATGTATAGAGAAGGTTGGGGTACCAGGTGGAACAAGGTAATGTGGTCATAGATCTACAGTAATCTAAATATGCGACTACCTAATAGCCTGATCTGTTTGAAAGTATAAAATGCATGAGAATTTCTCCACTAGTGTAAACAATAAGAATTAAAGCGGTACATTAGACATAAAACAATAATTAAACACATAATTGGGTTGCCGCCCCCCTTTGTGGGAATCACATATACTGTCAGACATGGTTCAATGTTTCTGCATAATATCACACAACATAAAACATAATAATTATATATAGGTTGCATATCTTGAAGCAATCCTAGGGCAGAGTCTTGAGGTCAAAAGAGAGAAAATGTCCTTACAATTCAACTGTCCCCCCCCGTCAGTCTATGTCCTTTTGAATGAGATTTCTGTGGCCATTTTTAAAACTCTGGTGTCTGTTGTTGTTGCAGGTGATAGTCTTGTGGTCACAAGGAATTGGGCTGAGGGTTTCCATCATTGGATCTGCAGTAATATCTGATATCCTGTAAGGGGGCAGGGTTTGGGGCTTAAAGACACAGTTATCAAGGAAAGAAGTAGGAGCCAAAAGGGGAGAATCTCCTTGAGTTTTTCTGGGAAGCTGCAAACAAAAAAATCTTAGCAAGTTAAGTACTTTATTCATTTCAATATTATTATCACATTTCCATATAACTACTACTGTGATATTCTGCTGTTTAAAGATAAAAATATTAAAAGGAAGCAAAAACAAAAATTAGATCACCAGTTAAATGAACTTTTCCAGATGAAAATGGACTTGACAGAAAGACGTCAGCTTTTTAATGAGAATTATTATTGAATAATACAAAGATATTATCAAAACCATACAGATTACTGGACTGGAACCTTAAAGATAAAATAATGAGAAAATAACCTTAAAATTCATTATGTGGTATCTGATAAAAGAGAACTTTATGAAATGAAACACTTACAGATGATACCTGACCCATTAAAATCAAGTCAGAATAAATAAATAATCAGCAATAAGTTTTGGAGATGCAATAAAATGAAGGACCTTATTCCATGTGATGCACATGCCCTTAAAATATAAAAACATGACCTGAGGAACCAAAAATAAATAAATGCTAAAACACACAAATTTAATTTTAAATATCCCAAATAAAAAGAAAAGAAAAAGGGAAAAAATGTTTCTTTATGAGGGAAGTAGTTTGAGGCTTCTCAAATATCCTGCTAAAAGCTGTGGAAGAATCTTGCATGTTAGATTGAAGGAAGGGAAGGATTAACAGGTAAATGCTTTGGGTTGAAATGCAAATGTGAGATAACACATCTTGAGTGCCCACTGAGATAGAACAATGGAATGTTGGTTGCTCTGTCTGTCACCTGGAGAGAACAGTTTCCCCATTCCTCTTCCCCCTCGGAGATAGAATTTAATCTGGCATTGTTAAAATTGGAACTTGGCAACATTTTAACTGAAAACAGCAAAAGGGCACAAAAGGTGTTTTCCCTCAATTCCTCAATGGTTCCAAGGTTTACATAAAGTTGAATTTAAGTTTCAAGTGGAGAGGATGACTTTGGTACCTCTTAGTTAAAACCTTTTCTTTTCTTGTAAAGTTGACATAGCCTCTGTGCATGTACAGAGTTCATGACTCAGAAATCTATTGTACCATTTGAAAGAATTGTATCTGTTGGTTAAATTACCATTTGAATGAAGGGAGAGAAGCGTGAGGAGTAGAATTTTTAAGAATAAAGTTAGATTTTAAACAGAAACCCAGTAGTTCATGCTATTATCAAAATCAGCAATAAATTAGTCAAATTAAATTTCGGTTTGGTCAGTTTAAAGGAATTTCTGACACATTTATTTCCTGTTTCTTGCTGCTTAGGAAATAGGCTTATAAATCTTAAAACTTTATATAGGACTTCAACATGCAGGCCACCCTTCCACCAAAACCTTAGATATAAGTTTGAACATACCTGCACCCCAGGCAAAGAAATTGGGACCAATGCCTCGCCTCCTTTATCTACAGGATTTGGGGTACAGATTTCTATTAAAATGTGGGCTATCTTTTTTTTTTTCTTCCTCTGGCCATTAGTGGAAATCCCCACCCTCTTATTTATGAGTAACAATGGCACAGGGAGTCAAATATTCTTAGCAATTTCAGCCATGGGCAGAAATTCCTTGCCCTCCCTTATATATGGGAAAATGGCTACAGGGTCAGAATTCATATTCTCTAACATTTTAATTGTATGTGCTTAAACTTTAAATAATAGACAAATGGTAAAGACTGAGATATTTTCATCAAAGTTACAAATCTCCTTTTTAGAAACAAATACAAACAAACAAACAATCACTCTATAATAAACTCTGAAATCCAGTGTTTCCATCTTTCTGTACTAAAAGCAAACCATGGCTGAATGTTAACCCCGCACCACATCAAGATTTTTAAAATCACCTCTCCAAATGCTTGCACCTTTCACATAGCCATAAATTGGGAGTTGGAAGGGATCCAGAGGTCACCTAGTCCAACCCCTTGAAATACAGGGTTTACAAGATTTGTATTACCAGAGAAAGTCACATACTTATGCACACAGACTATCATGCGTGTACTAAGAGCAAAAGAAAAGTACTAACTTTATACAGAACCCTTTTGCAGATCTTAACATAGTTTGAGTGAGTTTATTTCCTTAAAGAGTGCAAGTTACAACAGAAATTTTCTTACAGGAAGATACAAGTGAATACAGTTTTCCTAAAATTAGATAGGGAGAGTCTTTTATAAGGAAGACTAAGAGTTGATATAACCACCCACAATGATAAAAAGCCATAGATTTGATAGAAGTAATTTTTAGAAAAGCTAAAAGGAGAATAATTGAACATTTTTTTCCTAAGGCCTGGTGAGCCAATGAATTAAAATGACCACACATAGGAAAGTGGAATGGGGGTACCTTTAGCAAACATTTCCCCCCCCCCTTGCCAAACAAAGCTTACTCAGGAGTAGTTTTACCTGTTTAAGCACAGAAGTAAGATGGGAAAGGAAAAAAAAAACTCAGATAGAACAAAGAGGGGTGGGAAAGCATTTTAAAAACAGTTTTAGGATTCCTCAAAGACCTTTTACTTTAAGCCAGATACTGCATTTTATATTGAAAAAGCATCGTGTGCTTAACTTTTAAAACTTTGCAGCAGGAAAAATTAAGTACAGAGCACAGTCTTCCTTTTATGCAGACCTTGAACATTGTGAGCTCACAAATTCCAAGTTTAAACAAACCATTTTCAAAGTTACCAATCTCCCATTTCCTTTTTTGTCCTGCTTCTCCTTACTGCAGGAAAAATAAATAAGTATACACACACACTTTTTACTCTCTGGAGAAAAATTGGCCTTCTATAGCCTCTTAAAAAAAATGTACACATCACTTCCACACTTTTCAATGTTCACAATGTTTCTGGGTTGATCAAGCCCTTACATGAAATTACAAGCTTGCAATTTTTATTATTATTTTTTATTTTACTGTGCACACTTAAGTGAAGTTGTGGCCAATTTTAAACACAAACCATTTTTTTTTTAAACACAGACACAAAGTTTCTTAAACACAAATTCAAGGGGTCTTTCAGAGTCCAGATGGGAAATAAGCACCAGTTTGGGCTTCTTTCTCATTGGGAGCCTGGAAACTTTGTCTCTTTGATAGGGGTGCACCCATTCTAACAAGGGAATCTACACAGAGCTCTCAAAACCGGGGAACCTGGGGTTTCAGGGGTAACCGGGGAACTAGGGAACCAGGGGTACCTTTCTATAAGATGGACTAACTCCGAAAGGGAAACGGACACTCTCCAACAGGAAGGATGGATTTTCTCTCCAATAGGTAAGTGGTCAATTTCCGAAGGGAAAAGGGTTTTAGACAGTTTAGGGAAGGCAGACACACTCCGAAGGGGTAGGTGGACAGTCTCCGATGGGGAAGATGGACCCAACTCTCCGACAGGAAACCCTAATCTAACCCACCCGCAGTATTAAAATTTAGAAACCACAGCAACCCCCTGCCTTGTACAATCTAAACCAGTCTCTCCTGAACGCTTGCAGTGTTGCAATGCCAGTTCAAGACTGGGAAAATAAAAGGTTGGAAAGGAATGGGCGCCCTTGCGTTCCCATTCTCATGGGTCATGCCCAATTAAGGTCTCCATGAGAAGGTTTGCGGCTGCACCCGGGAGTTATAGTATGAAGAGAAAGAAGTCACAGAAGTTCTTTATCTGGGCAGGCTCCGAAGGACTTAGAACTTTGTGACTTAAGAGCAGGTTTCAGACAGTCAGGAAAAAGAGAGAAAGAGACAGTAAGATTGGTTGCTGTGGAAAACCCTCCCAAACCAGATTCCTATTTATACTCACGTCGACGCATGCTGTTTTCTGGCGATCCCGGGATCTCTTGACTGGTTTGTTTTAAGGCCGGCCTGATAAAACTTTGCTCCCTCTGGTTAAAGCCTCACTAGAACTCCAGTTATTTCCAGACCCTGGGATCAATGGAAGATTGGTTGCTCCTCCTGGCAAATGGCCTGGTGTGCACGGGATCACCAATCCTTCCCTTGCCCCCAGAGTCCGGGTAACCGATGTCCCACCAGAGTCACCATCTGTTGTAGAAAAATCTGCCCTTGTTCCCTTATGGGGTACACAAGAGCCCTTGCAAGTTCCCTGCAGGTTCTCCATCGGTAGGAGTAAAAACAGAGGCCAACCAGAGAAAAATTGAGAAGCAAAGCCTTTATTTTCACTGTTGCAACAGGGTGCTTTCCTCTCACACAGGAGCAGGAAAAGGACCCAGAACAATGGTGGGCAAGCTCCTATATAGACTTTGAAATTCCCCCCCTTTCCCCTCAAGACCAACCCCCTATACATCATACATACATCACTAAAAGGGGTGTAACGCAGGACCACCCCTCAGATACATCACAGCTACATCACAGAAAAAGGTGGTCTCCAGGTGTGTTGTTTACCTCCTGTCTGCCACTTCATGTGATAATGTCTTATCTGATTGCATTTCCTGGGGAGTCCACTCTTTTGTTATTCTAACCACTAATTCCTGAATCTAGGTCACAGGTCACAGGCCCACACCCTGTCCATATCTTGAGTGTGCCCTCAAGACAGGATTTCCGAGGAAAGAGACAATGGGGAGATTTTCCCACTCCCTCCTTGCAGAGAAACACCTGGTCATTTTGAGTCAAAAATGGTGTCAGGAGTCAAAATGGTGTGAGGCCTGTCTTTCTGTGCTGTTTTCAGACATTCTGGTTTCAGTCACCCCTCTCTGTTCATGTCTCAAACAGCATACTGGGGTCCCAGTCACCCCTCTCTGCTCATGTCCCAAACAGCGTACTGGGGTGTTTTGAAGGGAAGCTCCCCCCCCCCCCCGAAATTCCTATAACAGTGTGCTGTACAATAAACTTCAAGACTTCTTCCGCTGACTTCTCGGAGTGGCGTGCGTTCTTGACAGCTAGCTACAGTTACCATTAGGGACACGACACATATCCCCCCTGAACCTTCTCTTCTCCAGGCTAAACATACCCAGCTCCCTAAGCCGTTCCTCGTAAGGCATCGTTTCCAGGCCTTTGACCATTTTGGTTGCCCTCCTCTGGACACGTTCCAGCTTGTCAGTATCCTTCTTGAACTGTGGTGCCCAGAACTGGACACAGTATTCCAGGTGGGGTCTGACCAGAGCGGAATACAGTGGTACTATTACTTCCCTTGATCTAGATGCTATACTCCTATTGATGCAGCCCAGAATTGCATTGGCTTTTTGAGCTGCTGCATCACACTGTTGACTCATGTCAAGTTTGTGGTCTACCAAGACTCCTAAATCCTTTTCACATGTACTGCTCTCAAGCCAGGGGTCACCCATCCTGTATTTGTGCCTTTCATTTTTTTTTGCCCAAGTGTAGTACTTTACATTTCTCCCTGTTCAAATTCATCCTGTTTGCCTTGGCCCAGTTCTCTAATCTGTTAAGGTCATTTTGAAGTGTGATCCTGTCCTCAGGGGTATTAGCCACCCCTCCCAATTTGGTGTCACCTGCAAACTTGATCAGGATGCCCTCAAGCCCATCATCCAAGTCATTGATCAAGATGTTGAAGAAGACTGGGCCCAAGACAGAACCCTGTGGCACCCCACTAGTCACTAGTCACAAATTACTGATTTGGTTCCACTCTTAGAAATACATAGACCGAAAATTATGAAATGACGGTAAGGTTTAATAAGTTAACTGTCGATATTTGGACAACTTTTCTGCTGTACTTGATTGGAAGGAGAAAAATAACTCACATAAAAAATGTTAAATATGAATTTGGCAGAATTGGAATTTTTCTTTTTTTTTATCAATAATTGGATAAATGATTTGGAACGTAATTTGAAATGTTTCAATGTAATTTGATTGTATTGGAAACTTTAATAAATATGATTTGGAAAAAGAAAAAAAAGGAAGGAGAAAAATAACCATTTCCTTAATAATAATTTATTTAAGCAAAAGAATAACATAGTAGCATATGTATCCATGTTTGTTAACTGATGTGGTTAAACAATTAAAAAACACACCAAGTTTTCCAAAACGGAAATCTTCCTTTGCTTGTCAATATAAGAGGGACCCAGGTGGCGCTGTGGGTTAAACCACTGAGCCTAGGGCTTGCTGATCAGAAGGTCGCTGGTTCGAATCCCTGGGACGGGGTGAGCTCCCGTTGCTCGGTCCCAGCTCCTGCCAACCTAGCAGTTCAAAAGCACAAATTGCAAGTAGATAAATAGGTACCGCTCCGGCAGGAAGGTAAACGGCGTTTCCGTGCGCTGCTCTGGTTCGCCAGAAGCGGCTTAGTCCTGCTGGCCACATGACCAGGAAGCTGTACGCCGGCTCCCTCGGCCAGTAAAGCGAGATGAGCGCCGCAACCCCAGAGCCGGACACGACTGGACCTAATGGTCAGGGGTCCCTTTACCTATAAGAGGATGCCAGCAAGGTTGAAACTTTCTGTAGAAAAAGGATTTTATTATTCCAAAAACAAAACCTTTCTCCGATTGTCCATATTAAGAGGATGCCAGCAAGGTGAAACCTTTCCGTAAAAAAGGATTTTAGATCAAATCTCACGGACTAGGGATTTAAATTGATTTGATCCAAATCAAATCCACCCTGCTTTTGCCCTCTTATCCTCAGTGTGTTGTCGAAGGAAAAAGAACGGCGGCCAGCAGAACGGATCTTGAACTCAGGGTCAAGACCAAGATGGAACGATCCGAGGAGCAAATATTGACCTTGGTCAATAATTGACTAGGAAGACAATAAAAAAATGACATTGAGCCAAGCAAGGATGTACCGTATTGTCCCGAATATAAGCCTCACATTCCCCCCCCCCCCAAATCTTGACCGTGAAAAGTTAAAGGGCACCTTTTATTCAAGCCAATATGTGCCATTTAGCCATTTAGTTTACAGAATTCTTGTTTTATTTCGATTTTACATACCCTGTTTCTCCTCAAATAAGACGTAGCCCTCAAATAAGCCATAGCAGGATTTCTACACATTGGAGAAATAGAAGCCATACCCTGAAAATAAGACATAGGGATGTGGCGCCTCTCCCTTAAGACCAGGCATCCCCAAACTGCCGCCCTCCAGATGTTTTGGCCTACAACTCCCATGATCCCTAGCTAACAGGACCAGTGGTCAGGGATGATGGGAATTGTAGTCCCAAATTGTACATGTTTGGGGACTACAACGCCCATGATCCCTAGCTAACTGGACCAGTGGTCAGGGTTGATGGGAATTGTAGTCCCAAATTGTAGATGTTTGGGGACTACAACTCCCATGACCCCTAGCTAACAGGACCAGTGGTCAGGGATGATGGGAGTTGTAGTCCCAAACATCTGGAGGGCCGAAGTTTGGGGATGCCTGCTTAAGCTGCGTCCCGACGTGGAGCAGTTAAAATAAGACATCCCCCGAAAAGAAGCCATACTGTGTTTTTTTGAGGGGGGGGGAATATATAAGACGGTGTCTTATTTTAGGAGAAACACAGTAGTTTACAGAATTCTTGTTTTATTTCGATTTTACGTATTTGATATTTGACGTGAACGGCCCTGGGTGTAGGGCGGTATAGAAATTAAATAAGCAAGGAAATAAATGAAAAATTAATAAAACCCAGAATATGGGTTATTCCCGGCAGCTCACTTACCTGGGCCCGATCCTGTTGAGTTTCCGAAATCGGTACTGTTAGTTGGATGTCTTCGAAGACATCTGCGTCTTCCGTGTTGGCGGGTTTCGAATCCGGGCCGCCGCTCATCCTACGCGCGCTGCCCTTCTCCTACTTGGCAGAGTGGTGGGGGAAGAAAAATGAGATTTTGGGGACAATTTGGCCCCTCGGAAAGCTGGCACACCGGTTGCTAATTTGGAGCAGGAATCCCGAATCTGTTGCACGGGAAATTGCCAATTTGCAGAGTTGCGGAACTCAAATCAGAGAAGAAAATGCAAAAAGGGACAATGCAAAAATCAGGCCCTCTTCCCTATCTGGTGGAATCTGATTGCTCCGTAGCATCAAGAATCCCAAATGTGTGGGGCACAGATCCGGCACGTGGAAGCTCGCTTGTCGCTCGCTAATCTGGAGGAATCCAGGTGATTTGCAGCTTTTAGAATATCCCAATCTGTCGCACCAAAAATCCCCGCTTTGCAGAGTTGCAAAAAACTCAAATTAGAGAAGAAAAGCGTGTCAATAATCCCAAATCTTGTTGCACCAAAAATCCCCACTTTGCAGAGCTGCAAAAAACTCAAATTAGAGAAGAAAAGCGTGTCAATAATCCCAAATCTTGTTGCACCAAAAATCCCCACTTTGCAGAGTTGCAAAAAACTCAAATTAGAGAAGAAAAGCGTCTCAATAATCCCAGATCTTGTTGCGCAGAAAATCCCCACTTTGCAGAGTTGCAAAAAACTCCAATTAGAGAAGAAAAGCAAGTTTTTGGGACAATGCAAAAATCAGGCCCTTTTCCTAATCTGGAGGAATCTAGAGCGTTTCTGGAGCGTCTCAATAATTCCAGATCTTGTTGCACAGAAAATTCCCACTTTGCAAAGTTGCAAAAAACTCAAATCCGAGAAGAAAAATCAGGGTTGTTGGTTTTTTTGACCATGCAGAGAATTAGGCACCCGGAAGCATCTACTCTGCAGTTTGAAGACTATCCAAATCTGAGGCAGGAAAACTTTACCTGTTCAAAAGTGGGCGGTGTTTTCCCTCTGTCGGCCAATCGGGAAGGATCTGGCTCTGCTCTGGCCAATGAGAGGGCCAGAAACCCTCTTCTTTAAGGAAACACAAGATAGAAGTTACAGTTACCGTGTTTCTCCTAAAATAAGACACCGTCTTATATATTTTCCCCCCTCAAAAAAACACAGTATGGCTTATTTTCGGGGGATGTCTTATTTTAACTGCTCCGCGTCGGGACTACATTAAACTACAATGTCACTTAAATAGAAGATTATATTTAGAAAGATTTTTCCTCCAAAAGCATTTTATTTAAAAAATCCAATTTAAATCAAAAAAATCCGATTTAAATTAAAAAAAATCTGATTTTTTGGATTAAAAAAAAAAAAATCGTTGATTTTTACCCACCCTGCTGAAAATGGGAGGAAGGGTTCCTTTTTGGATCAGTAAGATCCATTTTTTTACAGGAACGTTCAGCCTTGCTGGCATCCTATTTATTTCAATTGTTGATTTTTATCCACCCTGTTATTGGTTTGTATTAAAATTGCAGCCGGCAAAATAATGCAAGCTTCTCCCTGAGGGCCAAGCTTCTCCCTGAGGGCCGATTTAAATCAAAATCATTGATTTTTATCCACCCTGATACAATATGATAAAGAAGGAATTGTACATATGGTATTGAATAACTAAACAAGAAAGTCTTTTATTTAATAATAATAATAATAATAATAATAATCTATGTTTTAGAGCAGTGATGGCTAACCTTGACCCTCCAGATGTTTTGGAACTACAACTCCCATCATCCCTAGCTAACAGGACCAGTGGTCAGGGATGATGGGAGTTGTAGTCCCAAATTGTAGATGTTTGGGGACTACAACGCCCATGATCCCTAGCTAACAGGACCAGTGGTCAGGGATGATGGGAGTTTTAGTCCCAAATTGTAGATGTTTGGGGACTACAACTCCCATGATCCCTAGCTAACAGGACCAGTGGTCAGGGATGATGGGAGTTGTAGTCCCAAATTGTAGATGTTTGGGGACTACAACGCCCATGATCCCTAGCTAACAGGACCAGTGGTCAGGGATGATGGGAGTTGTAGTCCCAAATTGTAGATGTTTGGGGACTACAACTCCCATCATCCCTAGCTAACAGGACCAGGGGTCAGGGATGATGGGAGTTGTAGTCCCAAATTGTAGATGTTTGGGGACTACAACTCCCATCATCCCTAGCTAACAGGACCAGTGGTCAGGGATGATGGGAATTGTAGTCCCAAATTGTAGATGTTTGGGGACTACAACTCCCATGATCCCTAGCTAACAGGACCAGTGGTCAGGGATGATGGGAGTTGTAGTCCCAAATTGTAGATGTTTGGGGACTACAACGCCCATGATCCCTAGCTAACAGGACCAGTGGTCAGGGATGATGGGAGTTGTAGTCCCAAATTGTAGATGTTTGGGGACTACAACTCCCATCATCCCTAGCTAACAGGACCAGGGGTCAGGGATGATGGGAGTTGTAGTCCCAAATTGTAGATGTTTGGGGACTACAACTCCCATCATCCCTAGCTAACAGGACCAGTGGTCAGGGATGATGGGAATTGTAGTCCCAAATTGTAGATGTTTGGGGACTACAACTCCCATGATCCCTAGCTAACAGGACCAGTGGTCAGGGATGATTGGAGTTGTAGTCCCAAATTGTAGATGTTTGGGGACTACAACTCCCATGATCCCTAGCTAACAGGACCAGTGGTCAGGGATGATGGGAGTTGTAGTCCCAAATTGTAGATGTTTGGGGACTACAACGCCCATGATCCCTAGCTAACAGGACCAGCGGTCAGGGATGATGGGAGTTGTAGTCCCAAAACATCTGGAGGATCAAGCTTAGCCATCACTGTTTTAGATTAATTGTTCCATTGAGGATCGCTTCTGTTTGACGGATCCACAAGAGTCCCTCAGAGCCGGTATTTCTCGAGCAGCTCGCTCTGCCACGCCCGTTTCTTGTTGGGGAACGAGGTGGGGACCCGAATTTTCCGAAAGTCCTCGATGCATTGGCCCAGCTCCGATTGGAGGGCCTTCGTCTCCTCGCCAGGGTGCCGAGGGCCACGCTCCACCCCGTTCTCCTCGACGCCCGCCCGCTTCGCCTCCTCCATCTTCTGGAGGGGCCTGGAGAAATCCAAGGTGGTGGGCCGGGGCGGGCTGCACTCTTCGGGGGCGTCGGGCCACGGCAAGGACCCCCAAGACCACCCGGTTTCCGGGCCTCGATCCGGAGGAGGGGGGAAAGCCGGATCCGGGTCGGAGGAGAAGTTGGCGGAAGAGAAAGGTCTCTCCTGGGTGCTCTGCGGTGGGTCTGGCGGGGCCTGTTCAGTGGTGGCCCCGGCTGGGGGCACGGGGGATCTTTCGAGGGGGGCGGTCGGGCGGCGCTCCGTCGGCGTGGCGCTGGTGGGGACGGCGGACACTGGAGGAGAGGAGGAGGAGGAAGAAGCGGAAGGAAGAGGAGGAGGAAGAGAAGATGGAGAAGGAGAAGAGGAGGAGGAAGGAGAAAAAGAAGGAGGGGAAGAGGAAGAGGAAGAGGAAGAGGAAGAGGAAGAGATGAGTAAATAAGAATGATGAAGATGGGGTCAACCCACTTCTACTTCTTTCTAATCTCCAGCCTCCACTCTGCCTTTGGAAAATCCCCTGGTCTCCTTTTTTACAGAAAGGGTCAACCTTGCTGGCATCCTCTTAATATGGACAATCGGAGAAAGGTTTTGTTTTTGGAAGAATAAAATCCTTTTTCTACAGAAAGGTTTCAACCTTGCTGGCATCCTCTTATAGGTAAAGGTAAAGGGACCCCTGACCATTAGGTCCAGTCGTGTCCGACTCTGGGGTTGCGGCGCTCATCTCAGATGATAAGCGCTCATTGCGGCACTTATCTACCTCTTTACTGGATTTAGGTGATCTTTACCAAAAGATTCAACCTTGCTGGCATCCTCTTAATATGGGAAGGCCTGGGGGAAAACTGGGAAAATTAGGGGGGAACCAGGTTTTTTCCCAGACACCAGTGGGGTAAAGGTAAAGGGACCCCTGACCATTAGGTCCAGTTGCGGATGACTCTGGGGTTGCGGCGCTCATCTCGCTTTATTGGCCGAGAGCCGGCGTACAGCTTTCGGGTCATGTGGCCAGCATGACTAAGCCGCTTCTGGCGAACCAGAGCAGCGCACGGAAACGCCGTTTACCTTCCCGCCAGAGCGGTTCCTATTTATCTACTTGCACTTTGACGTGCTTTCGAACTGCTAGGTGTGCAGGAGCAGGGACCGAGCAACGGGAGCTCACCCCGTCGCAGGGATTCGAACCGCCGACCTTCTGATCAGCAAGCCCTAGGCTCTGTGGTTTAACCCACAGCGCCACCTGGGTCCCTATGCGCGAGACTGCTGCGCCTTTCTTCTTTGAGGAGGGCATCCCATGGGTCTTAGCCGGAAGCCTTGAACTTCATCGATTCAAACGCACCTGCAACCAGCTTCCTGCCAGTTGATTTTCTCCGGTGAATCTTTTGTCTGCCTACTGCAGTGATGGCTAACCTCGACCCTCCAGATGTTTTGGGACTACAACTCCCATCATCCCTAGCTAACAGGACCAGTGGTCAGGGATGATGGGAATTGTACTCCCAAATTGTTGATGTTTTGGGACTACAACTCCCATCATCCCTAGCTAACAGGACCAGTGGTCAGGGATGATGGGAATTGTACTCCCAAATTGTTGATGTTTTGGGACTACAACTCCCATCATCCCTAGCTAACAGGACCAGTGGTCAGGAATGATGGGAATTGTAGTCCCGAATTGTAGATGTTTGGGGACTACAACACCCATGATCCCTAGCTAACAGGACCAGTGGTCAGGGATCATGGGAATTGTAGTCCCAAATTGTAGATGTTTGGGGACTACAACTCCCATCATCCCTAGCTAACAGGACCAGTGGTCAGGGATGATGGGAATTGTACTCCCAAATTGTAGATGTTTGGGGACTACAACTCCCATCATCCCTAGCTAACAGGACCAGTGGTCAGGGATGATGGGAATTGTAGTCCCGAATTGTAGATGTTTGAGGACTACAACTCCCATCATCCCTAGCTAACAGGACCAGTGGTCGGGGATGATGGGAGTTGTAGTTCCAAAACATCTGGAGGATCAAGGTTAGCCATCACTGGCCTCCTGCGTTTCTTTCTCCCAATTTGAACTCTAAAAGGGGGTTTTTTCTCAAGCATCTCACCTGGGGGCACAGCCGGCGTCTCGGTCCGGAGGTCCAAAATGGGCTCAGAGGCGGAGGCGAAGCTTTTCCGGATATCCTTCTCCGTTCCTGCCGGTGCCGCCGGAGGCGCCACGCTAAGCCAGAGGCTTCCTAGGGCGGGGTATAAATAATAAATTATTATTATTATTATTATTATTATTACTACTACTACTACAGTGATGGCTAACCTTGACACTCCAGATGTTTTGGAACTACAACTCCCATCATCCCTAGCTAACAGGACCAGTGGTCAGGGATGATGGGAGTTGTAGTCCCAAAACATCTGGAGTGTCAAGGTTAGCCATCACTGCCCTAAACGGCCTCGGTCCTGTATACCTGAAGGAGCGTCTCCACCCCGGACACTGGGGTCCCTCTCCCGAAGGTCTTCTGCTGGTTCCCTCCCTGCGAGAAGCGAAGTTACAGGGAACCAGGCAGAGGGCCTTCTCAGTGGTGGCGCCCTCCCTGTGGAACTCCCTCCCACCAGATGTCCAAGAAATAAACAACTATATGACTTTTAGAAGACATCTGAAGGCAGCCCTGTTTAGGGAGGCTTTTAATCTGTGATATTTTAATGTATCTTTATATTTGTTGGAAGCCGCCCAGAGTGGCTGGGGAGACCCGGCCAGATGGGCAGGGTACAAATAATAAAATTATTATTATTATTATTATTATTATTATTATTATTATTATTATTATTATTATTCTCCAGCCGCTCCTCAGCTGGCCGAAGGAGCTGTCCCGATGTGAGCGCCTTATTTAAAGATTTAAAATCTCAAGCTGTCGGCAGGGTTGCTAAGAGAGGGCCTTTTCCCTGTTATAGCTCAATCCCTTCTCTCAGGCTAATAGGATTACGGGAAGGTAGGAGAAGCGGCGCCTGAGAAGCTGGCATGACCTACTAAAAGCGCTCTGCGGGTTGAACATGAGGTCCAGCGCTACATCTCTTTTAAACCAGGTTTTCCCTCGATTGAAAAGATCACTATCCACCAGTGATGGCTAACCTTGACACTCCAGATGTTTTGGAACTACAACTCCCATCATCCCTAGCTAACAGGACCAGTGGTCAGGGATGATGGGAATTGTAGTCCCAAATTGTAGATGTTTGGGGACTACAACTTCCATCATCCCCAGCTAACAGGATCAGTGGTCACGGATGATGGGAGTTGTAGTCCCAAAACATCTGGAGTGTCAAGGTTAGCCATCACTGCTATACACATTTAAAACCCCTGGCAGGACTGTGAAGGCGTTTGTTTGGGTCAAATTTTATTCTATTTTTATATGTGATTTGTATAATTATTTGGAAAATGCAGAGATGCAGTTAATTGTGGGATACGGTCAGAACCCGTGAAGGAGGGAAGTCGGAGGGTTCTGAGAAACAGACAGACAGACAGAATCTGGCTGGCACTTTTTATAAAGACTTGAGGGGGAGAGAGAAAGAAAGAAAGAAAGAAAGAAAGAAAGAAAGAAAGAAAGAAAGAAAGAAAGAAAGAAAGAAAGAAAGAAAGAAAGAAAGAAAGATGGGGAGAGGGAGAAAGAGAGAGAGAGAGACACACAGACAGACAGACAGAATCTGGCTTGCACTTTTTATAAAGACTTGAGGGAGAGAGAGAGAGAGAGAGAGAAAGAAAGAAAGAGAAAGAGATGGGGGAGAGGGAGGGAGAGAGAGAGGGGGGAGAGAGAGAAAGGGAAGGAAGGAAGGATCTGGCTTGCACTTTTTATAAAGACTTGAGAGAGAGAGAGACAGAGAGACAGACAGACAGACAGACAGACAGAATCTGGCTTGCACTTTTTATAAAGACTTGAGGGAAAGAAAGAAAGAAAGAAAGAAAGAAAGAAAGAAAGAAAGAAAGAAAGAAAGAAAGAGAAAGAGATGGGGAGAGGGAGGGAGGGAGGGAGGGAGAGAGAAAGGGAAGGAAGGAAGGAAGGAAGGAAGGAAGGAAGGAAGGAAGGAAGGAAGGAAGGAAGGAAGGAAGGAAGGAAGGAAGGAAGGAAGGAAGGAAGGAAGGAAGGAAGGAAGGATCTGGCTTGCACTTTTGACAAAGACTTGAGAGAGAGAAAGAGAAAGAAAGAGGGAGACTTTGTCTTTGGGAAGCTGCTGATCTCCAGACTGGACTTCTTCTCACCTGGGAAACTGAGATGTTCTCCTGACGCCTTCTGGGAATCCTGACCACAAGCCGGAGGACCTGGACGAAGGAAGAAAGGGAGAAAAACCAATCAGCAAATGGCAGCTTGAGAGAAGGAGATCCATCTCATCACATCGCAATCTCCCATTTCGGTTCCCGACAGCTGCTATTATTTAAATAAAGGCTGGAGAGGGATTTCAGAAATTCCCCTGTTGCCGTTTTGAAATACTGTACAGTGGTATCTTCTTCTATTGCCCAAACATGTGTTTCCTGATCTGATCAACTATTTTCTTAATTTCTATTTTCTACCCCCTTTTTTTAGATAGCATTATCGAACTTCAAAAAATCCCTTCGTATTTTTTTTCTCTGTTAAAAAAAAAATAGACAACAACAAAAATTATCTCTATTTTTTTAAAAAAAAATCTTTGCCAATGTTATATTCTCTTATACCGTGTTTCTCCAATTTGGGACTACAATTCCCATCATCCCTGACCACTGGTCCTGTTAGCTAGGGATGATGGGAGTTGTAGTCCCCAAACATCTACAATTTGGGACTACAATTCCCATCATCCCTGACCACTGGTCCTGTTAGCTAGGGATCATGGGAGTTGTAGTCCCCAAACATCTCCAATTTGGGACTACAATTCCCATCATCCCTGACCACTGGTCCCGTTAGCTAGGGATCATGGGAGTTGTAGTCCCCAAACATGTACAATTTGGGACTACAATTCCCATCATCCCTGACCACTGGTCCTGTTAGCTAGGGATCATGGGAGTTGTAGTCCCCAAACATCTACAATTTGGGGCTACAATTCCCATCATCCCTGACCACTGGTCCCGTTAGCTAGGGATCATGGGAGTTGTAGTCCCCAAACATGTACAATTTGGGACTACAATTCCCATCATCCCTGACCACTGGTCCTGTTAGCTAGGGATCATGGGAGTTGTAGTCCCCAAACATCTACAATTTGGGGCTACAATTCCCATCATCCCTGACCACTGGTCCTGTTAGCTAGGGATCATGGGAGTTGTAGTCCCAAAACATCTACAATTTGGGACTACAATTCCCATCATCCCTGACCACTGGTCCTGTTAGCTAGGGATCATGGGCGTTGTAGTCCCAAAACATCTACAATTTGGGACTACAATTCCCATCATCCCTGACCACTGGTCCTGTTAGCTAGGGATCATGGGAGTTGTAGTCCCCAATCATCTACCATTTGGGACTACAATCCCCATCATCCCTGACCACTGGTCCTGTTAGCTAGGGATCATGGGAGTTGTAGTCCCCAAACATCTACAATTTGGGACTGCAATTCCCATCATCCCTGACCACTGTTCCTGTTGGCTAGGGATGATGGGAGTTGTAGTCCCCAAACATCTACAATTTGGGACTACAATTCCCATCATCCCTGACCACTGTTCCTGTTAGCTAGGGATCATGGGAGTTGTAGGCCAAAACATCTGGAGGGCCGCAGTTTGGGGATGCCTGGTCTTAAGGGAGAGGCGCCACATCCCTATGTCTTATTTTCAGGGGATGGCTTCTATTTCTCCAATGTGTAGAAATCCTGCTACGGCTCATTTTATGGCTACGTCTTATTTGAGGAGAAACAGGGTATTTGTACATCCAGCCACAGGAGTCGTTCAAACACTGCCACTGACGTCATCTTACTGCGATAATCCTCTAGGTATTTTCTGTACACGTCCCATTTTCGAATAAATCTCAGTATTACCTCTCGGTTTTTCTGTCATTTTTGCAAACGCCAACAACTTACTTTTTCATTTTGTGGGGAATTTCTCTGCCTTCCAATATTCTTGCTGCTTCCGTCACATACAAGAATATTCCTTTCTGCATTTTTTGGGGTATGTCTGGGCCCAGAATCCCCAGGAGAAAATGGAAAACTGAATAAATGTTATTATTATTTTTAAAAAATCAAATTGATGAAAGCCACGTCACGCGCTTTCTTAGCATCCTATAAAAAAATGCTGGCTCTTCTGGGGTTTTTTTTATTGGGTTGTTGGTTTCGTTTTGATTTTATGTATATGGTATTTTGCCTGGAAACGGGTGGCGCTGTGGGTTAAACCACAGCGCCTAGGGCAGTGATGGCTAACCTTGACACTCCAGATGTTTTGGGACTACAACTCCCATCATCCCTGACCACTGGTCCTGTTAGCTAGGGATCAGAAGGTCAGCGGTTCGAATCCCCGCGACGGGGTGAGCTCCCGTTGCTCGGTCCCAGCTCCTGCCCACCTAGCAGTTCGAAAGCACGTCAAAGTGCAAGTAGATCAATAGGTACTGCTCCGGCGGGAAGGTAAACGGCATTTCCGTGCGCTGCTCTGGTTCGCTAGAAGCGGCTTAGTCCTGCTGGCCACACGACCCGGAAGCTGTACGCCGGCTCCCTCGGCCAATAAAGTGAGATGAGCGCCGCAACCCCAGAGTCGGACACCAAATGGTCAGGGGTCCCTTTACCTTTACCTTTATGAGATGTGCTAGAACAAAGCAATGATCTTAAATAATAATAATATAATAATAATAATAATACTTGTCTATGAGATGTGCTAGAACCAAGCAATGATCTTTATTAATAATAATAATCTACAGTGATAAAGTCCAAGTGTCTCTGCGTCCAGTCCCTGTGTCCGTGGGATTGCGCTACTGCGCATGTGCCCCACGGACACAGGGATTGGAGCGCAGAGACTTCGGGCGGCCGGGCAAAACTGCGCCGCCGCCATTGCCGTCTCCGCCTCCTCCTCCTCCTCCGGCCGCCGCTGCCTCAGCCCCGCCGGGCGGCCCGCCCGACGGAGGCTGAGGCGCCGCCGCGGACGACGATTACGGAGCCGTGGTCGCGGACACCGAGGAGGAAGAGGCTGGCGGGGGCGCCACCGCCGCCGCCGTTGCAGAGGAAGAGGCCGCGGTGGCGGCGCCGGAGCCACCGGCTGTCCTGGCCGCAGGGCCGACGGCCGCCATCTTAGATTTACCTCAGAAATGATAAGACATTCTAACGCCCGTTAATTTAACGGGCTTACAGTCTACTAGTAATAATAATAATAATAGGCAAATTTAACAGAGAAGCCGAGAAAGCGCCCTGATCAAAGCTTTATTAGAAAATGGGGCATGTATAAAAAATGGCTCATGGATTATTGTAGGGATATGGTGTCTGAGGGGTCTGCCATGTTGCCTCACCGGAAGACCCCGTGTGATGTGACTTGTGCCATTCTGCCAATCAAGAAACCTTCATTCCCTACTCATAGATCTAGAACACCTAAAATAGAAACCCAGGGACACGAAACAAAATCCGGGGACTGTCCCTGAGAAACGCGGACGTCTGGCTCCCGAAACGGACGTTGGACATAAGGGGCATCCGATATTGAACTTGTTTGACCCCCGTATACCCCTCCCCATTTGTGACGTGCTAGTGATGTCATGATGACGTCTCAACAATGGTGTGCGATGTGTACAATGGTACCTGGATGCCCCATGATATTCTTGTAAAGAAGCTGGTAAAATGCGGGCTAGACAATGCTACCATTCAGTGGATTTGTAACTGGCTGACTGACCGAACCCAAAGGGTGCTCATCAATGGCTCCTCTTCATCCTGGAGAGAAGTGACTAGTGGGGTGCCACAGGGTTCTGTCTTGGGCCCAGTCTTATTCAACATCTTTATCAATGACTTGGATGATGGGCTTGAGGGCATCCTGATCAAGTTTGCAGATGACACCAAATTGGGAGGGGTGGCTAATACCCCAGAGGACAGGATCACACTTCAAAATGACCTTAACAGATTAGAGAACTGGGCCAAGGCAAACAGGATGAATTTTAACACGGAGAAATGTAAAGTGCTACACTTGGGCCAAAAAAAGGAAAGGCACAAATACAGGATGGGTGACACCTGGCTTGAGAGCAGTACATGTGAAAAGGATCTAGGAGTCTTGGTAGACCACAAACTTGACATGAGTCAACAGTGTGATGCAGCAGCTAAAAAAGCCAATGCAATTCTGGGCTGCATCAATAGGAGTATAGCATCTAGATCAAGGGAAGTAATAGTACCACTGTATTCCGCTCTGGTCAGACCCCACCTGGAATACTGTGTCCACATAACACCGGTCTTGAAAGACCTACACTGGCTCCCAGTACGTTTCCGAGCACAATTCAAAGTGCTGGTGCTGACCTTGAAAGCCCTAAACAGCTTCGGTCCAGTATACCTGAAGGAGCGTCTCCACCCCCATCGGTCAGCCCAGACACTGAGGTCCAGCGCCGAGGGCCTTCCAGCGGTTCCCTCGCTGCGTGAAGCCAAGTTATAGGGAACCAGGCAGAGGGCCTTCTCGGTAGTGGCGCCCGCCCTTCAGATGTCAAAGAGAACAACAACTACCAGACCTTTAGAAGACGGGTGTTATGTGGTCCCGGCGGCCGCTCCCAGTCACCAGTCTAGCCGCCGCATTCTGGATTAATTGCAGTTTCCGGGTCACCTTCAAAGGGAGCCCCACGTAGAGCGCATTGCAGTAGTCCAGGCGGGAGATAACCAGAGCATGCACCACTCTGGCGAGACAGTCTGCAGGCAGGGAGGGTCTCAGCCTGCGTACCAGATGGAGCTGGTAGATGTGGCGAACCAGCCCTTTTGGCCTTTTAGAATGTTAAGTTTTCCCCAGCGATTAAAAAGTTAAACCATAGAACCTGCTAAATGGCAGTTCACTCCAGAGAGGCGGAACCTCCTGGGGGTTTAAAAAGGGCGGTGGGTTGGTGTTGTGTGGGAGTTGAGAGAGAGATAGAGAGGATCTGGAGAGGGAGGAGATAGATAGAGTAGACTGAGGGCGGTTCATGGGTAGGCTTCAGGAAGTTTTAGAAACTGTAAAGAAACCAAGAACTACATGTATTGAAGTCTGAAACCATTATGCTTGTTACACAATAAAAACTTGTTCTCGTTTAAGCCGTTGAAGTATCGTCGTCTATGAGGTCCAGCGTATTATATCAAGGCTCAATATAGTGAACTCAGAGAGAGGGCAAAACTGGAGATAGTCTGTGTCCTGGAGTTTCATTAAGGAGGGGCTAAGAGGGTGGAAACCTTGAACGCCACAGTGTAGCTAGCAGAGGCTAGCCAGCTGAGACAGCAAGGGGGTTTCTTAGTAAAAAGAACCCAGGGCTGTAGGTTAAGAGGTTTTCATCGGGGTAGCCTGGAGCCGGGGGTATAACTGGCCACGTCCAGCTGGACAGAGCACTCTTGTTACTGGGATCTCCAAAGATTGAGGGAGGTCGGTCCTGAGTCGAACCTCGGAGGGCAGGGTGTGAGGGGGTTAAGATATAACCAGTGCACCTGCATTATCCAGACCTCACCTGGAATACTGTGTCCAGTTCTGGGCACCACAGTTCAAGAAGGATACTGACAAGCTGGAACGTGTCCAGAAGAGGGCAACCAAAATGGTCAAAGGCCTGGAAACGATGCCTTATGAGGAACGGCTTAGGGAGCTGGGTATGTTTAGCCTGGAGAAGAGAAGGTTAAGGGGTGATATGATAGCCATGTTCAAATATCTCAAAGGATGTCATATAGAGGAGGGAGAAAGGTTGTTTTCTGCTGCTCCAGAGAAGCGGACACGGAGCAATGGATTCAAACGACAAGAAATAAGATTCCACCTAAACATTAGGAAGAATTTCTTGACAGTAAGAGCTGTTCGACAGTGGAATTTGCTGCCAAGGAGTGTGGTGGAGTCTCCTTCTTTGGAGGTCTTTAAGCAGAGGCTTGACAGCCACCTGTCGGGAATGCTTTGATGGTGTTTCCTGCTTGGCAAAGGGTTGGACTGGATGGCCCTTGTGGTCTCTTCCAACTCTATGATTCTATGATTCTATGATTATCAACAAATATTTATAACAGAGTGACTCGGAGTGTTTACAGGGAGGTTCGCAACAGTAGACAGCTGCCCTGGACACAGAATTTACCTGTGCCTCCATGGACAGCTGTGAGTCTAAAATGACTCCCAGGCTGCGTACCTGGTCCTTCAGGGGCACAGTTATGCCATACATCGTCACCCCCCCCACACACAGTCATCACAGTATCCAAGTCCACGATTCGGAGAAAGCCAGGGAGGAGGGTCGGTGTTACTCGGAAGGCTCCGCGGAGGGTTCAGTTTGGGAAGCGAGGGAGGAGAGGCTACACTCTACGGGGAGGATCAAGCGAGGGTCGCCTTTGGGTGCGTTTGGGTCCGTCTCGGCCAGAGTGTCACTCACGGTAGAAGACGTATTCAGCATACGAGGTCCAGACCTTGCCGTCCGCCGGCTCGGCAGCGCAGCTCCCCGCCGAATTGCTGGCCACCATCTCGAACCCGGCGCCGGCCAGCCGGTCAAAGGCTTCCTCCAAGGAGGTGAACTTGAGGTAGTAGCGGGACGTGTAGCGCCCCGGCGCCCGGTCGGGGTCCCGGCTCTCATTCAGCGTCGTACCGAAGACCTCCCTGGCCAGCGCCGCCTTGCCGCAGACCGTGATCCTCGCCACCCGGCGGAATTGGGCATCCGCCTGGCTGTCCCGGCCCAGGGCGTACGAGCCCCGGTAGGCGAGCGTGATGAAGCCGGGTATCCGACTGCTTTGTCCGCTGGGCGAGATGCCCAGGGTGATGGGCTCCTCCGAGTCGCTTTGGCCCTCCTCGTCGGAGTCCTGCCAGCCGGTTTCGGGCACCAACGTCCGGGCCAGCTCCGGGAGTTGGAAGTACTCGGCTTCGCGCCGCAGCCGGCCCCTCTCCGGGAAGTTTTCCGGGAGCACGAGGCGCTGGTCTCTCAAGTAGTCGAGGATATAGCGGAAGAGGAAGCCATCTCGGTCGATGAAGACGCGGTTCTTGCTGTCACGGGCGAGGGGCCGGGCGCTGTGGGGGGCGAACATCTCCCCGAGCAATGAATCGGGGACGCTCAGCAGGGTGCTGTGGCGAGTCAGGTAGACTTGACCGCCGACGTTCAGTTCCACGATCTCCGGGAAGGCTGAGCCGGGTTGGGCGCCGCCGCCTCCGGGGTCTGCCAGGGCCATCTCCTACCCGCCTAAAAAAAAAACCAGCCAGAGAAGAGACGTTAGGGTGGCCGGATGCTGCAACCCAGGGGCTGTTTGAATGAACAAATGAAAAACACGATCCTCCCCCATCAGGGTGGATTTGATTTACCCTGTTTCTCCTCAAATAAGCCGTAGCAGGATTTCTACACATTTGCGAAATAGAAGCCATCCCCTGAAAATAAGACATAGGGATGTGGCGCCTCTCCCTTAACACCAGGCATCCCCAAACTGCGGCCCACCAGATGTTTTGGCCTACAACTCCCATCATCCCTAGCTAACTGGACCAGTGGTCAGGGATGATGGGAATTGTAGTTCCAAATTGTAGATGTTTGGGGACTACAACTCCCATCATCCCTAGCTAACAGGACCAGTGGTCAGGGATGATGGGAATTGTAGTCCCAAATTGTAGATGTTTGGGGACTACAACTCCCATGATCCCTAGCTAACAGGACCAGTGGTCAGGGATGATGGGAATTGTAGTCCAAAACATCTGGAGGGCTGAAGTTTGCGGATGCCTGCTTAAGCTGCGTCCCGACGCGGAGCAGTTAAAATATGACATCCCCCGAAAATAAGCCATACTGTGTTTTTTTGAGGGGGGGAAATATATATATAAGACGGTGTCTTATTTTAGGAGAAACACGGTATATAAGAATGCTCTCTATGGAGCCTCGGTAGAAGGACACCAGCAGTCTCTCACTCAGATTGTTCTTCTTTAAAAGTCTGAGGAAATAAATTCTCTGCTCGTTTGCATCATAGATCATCTATTATTCTTTCACGTCACAGCACATTTCTAGAGACGAGACTATGGGTTTGCATGATTCAGTTTATGAATAAAAATAATTCAGCACGCGCGGATTGAAGCGCCCTGCCACCTCCACCCTGCCCTCCGCCTTGAGCCTGCCTGCAAAAGAGCCACGTGTCCCGTCGTCACGTGTGAGCCGCACAGAGCCGGGTCTCCCAGGGGGAGGGGATTTTGCGGGTCGCCTGGTTCCTCGCGCAGGACGCGGCCGCACCCGTCGGAACGCCCTGACGCGCGTACAGAGACTCCAGGAAGGCGAAGGGATGCAGCGCGCGTGTGAATAGCCCCTCGAGGAACACGGGGTTCCAGCCAAGGACTTGTGGGGCAGAGAGATCCTGGCATCCTGCGCTCCTACGACGCGAAAGACCCCCGCGGGAAAGGGCTTCGGAAGACCGAGGGGGCGCGGGTTTGGGTCTGGTCCTCTTCAAAGCGAGCGCGCCCAAGCGGCATCCTAGGAACCGCCGCCGGTTCTCATCCCTCCTCGGCCCCCCTCCCCCTGCTCCTTACCGGTTTGGGTTCACAAGCCCCAACGCTCCCGCCCCCCCCCCCCAGCAACTCCGAATTCTCTCCTTTCGGATGCGCCAAACGCGCGCCCGGCGTTCGTTCCCACCTTGCCGGGCGGTTCTCTCCAAAAGCGAGCGCGCCCCCGCGTCAGCCTAGGAATCGCCGCCGCCGCCGCTGCTCATCCCTCCTTGCCACCCCCCCTTCCACACGGGAGCCTCTCCTCCCGCGACGGCGCCCCCACGAGCCGGGCGAATCCAGAATGGGGAGCGAGGAGGGATGGATGGAGAGGCGCGCCGTGCGCCTCTGCGACGAGGGCGCAGAGATGGCGAGCGGCCTGCAACGTCGCCCCCGCGACCCCGGCGCGCCTCCTCCGGCCCCCACCCCAGCCTGGCCCCGTTTTGATCCGCTGTAAGCCTCGGCAGCCCCCCCTCGCCCCCGCTCTGCTCGTTGAAGGCGCGCGCAGCGGCGGAAGCACATCATCCAGCAGTCGCCTCGGGTGCCCAAAGAGGGCAGCCGAGCGCTCGCTTTTCTCCGCGCGAACTGGGGCTAGGGATAGGGGATACGGATATCCCTGCATATTTAACTTATATGCAGAATTCATCATGCGAAAGGCTGGACTGGATGAATCCCAAACCGGAATTAAGATTGCCGGAAGAAATATCAACAACCTCAGATATGCTGATGATACAACCTTGATGGCAGAAAGTGAGGAGGAATTAAAGAACCTTTTAATGAGGGTGAAAGAGGAGAGCGCAAAATATGGTCTGAAGCTCAACATCCAAAAAACGAAGATCATGGCCACTGGTCCCATCACCTCCTGGCAAATAGAAGGGGAAGAAATGGAGGCAGTGAGAGATTTCACTTTCTTGGGTTCCATGATCACTGCAGATGGTGACAGCAGTCACGAAATTAGAAGACGCCTGCTTCTTGGGAGAAAAGCAATGACAAACCTAGACAGCATCTTAAAAAGCAAAGACATCACCTTGCCAACAAAGGTCCGTATAGTTAAAGCTATGGTTTTCCCAGTAGTAATGTACGGAAGTGAGAGCTGGACCATCAAGAAGGCTGATCGCCGAAGAATGGATGCTTTTGAATTCTGGTGCTGGAGGAGACTCTTGAGAGTCCCATGGACTGCAAGAAGATCAAACCTCTCCATTCTTAAAGAAATCAGCCCTGAGTGCTCACTAGAAGGACAGATCCTGAAGTTGAGGCTCCAGTACTTTGGCCACCTCATGAGAAGAGAAGACTCCCTAGAAAAGACCCTGATGTTGGGAAAGATGGAGGGCACAAGGAGAAGGGGATGGCAGAGGATGAGATGGTTGGACAGTGTTCTCGAAGCTACTAACATGAGTTTGGCCAAACTGCGAGAGGCAGTGGAGGATAGGCGTGCCTGGCGTGCTCTGGTCCATGGGGTCACGAAGAGTCGGACACGACTGAACGACTGAACAGCAACAACAACAGATAGATAGATAGATAGATAGATAGATAGATAGATAGATAGATAGAGATTAGATAGATAGATAGATAGAGATTAGATAGATAGATAGATAGATACGGTAGATAGATAGATAGGCAGTGGAAGACAGGAGTGCCTGGCGTGCTCTGGTCCAAGGGGTCACGAAGAGTCGGACACGACTGAACGACTGAACAGCAACAACAACAGATAGATAGATAGATAGATAGATAGATAGATAGATAGATAGATAGATAGAGATTAGATAGATAGATAGATAGATAGGCAGTGGAAGACAGGAGTGCCTGGCGTGCTCTGGTCCAAGGGGTCACGAAGAGTCAGACACAACTGAACGACTGAAAAACAACAACATAGGAGTTTGGGATAGGGATGGGGGTTAGGGATAGGGGTTAGGGAATGGACATGGGGTTAGGGCTTTTCTCTGCGCAAACTGGGAACAGGAGAGGGTTTCCAGTGTCCAGCGCACAAACATGGGGTGCGCCTCCTGCTCTCCCTCCTTCAAGGGGGAGGAAGAGAGCATGGTGCAACGGTTAGAGGGTTGCGCTGAGGGGCCTTAGTTTGCATACCCATGTGCTTTAGCAGTGATGGCTAACCTTGACACTCCAGATGTTTTGGGACTACAACTCCCATCATCCCTGACCACTGGTCCTGTTAGCTAGGGATGATGGGAGTTGTAGTTCCAAAACATCTGGGGTGTCAAGGTTAGCCATAGGGTCAGCGAGAGTTTTCAGGTTTCCCGCCTCAACTCCGTATGTTTCTTTTAAAGAGCATTTTTCCCCCTGCGAAGAAAAGGCACGTTTGGTAGACCATAATCTTGACATGAGTCAACAGTGTGATGCAGCAGCTAAAAAAGCCAATGCAATTCTGGGCTGCATCAATAGGAGTATAGCATCTAGATCAAGGGAAGTAATAGTACCACTGTATTCCGCTCTGGTCAGACCCCACCTGGAATACTGTGTCCAGTTCTGGGCACCACAGTTCAAGAAGGATACTGACAAGCTGGAACGTGTCCAGAGGAGGGCAACCAAAATGGTCAAAGGCCTGGAAACGATGCCTTATGAGGAACGGCTTAGGGAGCTGGGTATGTTTAGCCTGGAGAAGAGAAGGTTCAGGGGGGATATGATAGCCATGTTCAAATATATCAAAGGATGTCATATAGAGGAGGGAGAAAGGTTGTTTTCTGCTGCTCCAGAGAAGTGGACACGGAGCAATGGATTCAAACTACAAGAAAGAAGATTCCACCTCAACATTAGGAAGAACTTCCTGACAGTAAGAGCTGTTCGACAGTGGAATTTGCTGCCAAGGAGTGTGGTGGAGTCTCCTTCTTTGGAGGTCTTTAAGCAGAGGCTTGACAGCCACCTGTCAGGAATGCTTGGATGGTGTTTCTGCTTGGCAGGGGGTTGGACTGGATGGCCCTTGGGGTCTCTTCCAACTCTAGGATTCTGTGATTCTAATAATAATATTAATAATGATTCCTGCTTGGCAGGGGGTTGGACTGGATGGCCCTTGGGGTCTCTTCCAACTCTAGGATTCTAGGATTCTAATAATAATATTCATAATGATTCCTGCTTGGCAGGGGGTTGGACTGGATGGCCCTTGGGGTCTCTTCCAACTCTAGGATTCTAGGGTTCTATGATTACATTAAACAACATACCAGATTCTTTTGGATTTTTTGTTCCAGTGTTGAGGGACGCTAGAAGCACAAAGGGCGTATCCTGCCTGTTCTGGCTTGCATTCTGGTAACCCCAAGTGGACTGTGTTGAGTTGCAGTTGGGGGGGGGAAGGGCACTAACCAAAAACAGGTGAGGGTCGCTTTCTCCTCCTCCCTCCTCCTCCTCCCTCCTCTGATGTCATGACACTGAGCTGTTTGGATGCCACTCAAGCCGAGAAAGAGAGAAGCCAATGGAGAGGGGGAGAAATGCCTGTCTTGGGAGATGGCAGGAAGGACGGGTGTCTGGCGCTCCGTCAGAAAACCCCCAAATTGCAATGTGGGGGCTGCATTCCGAGCTAGTGACACACAGGCCCAGACAGAGGGTGGGCCATATGGGCCACTTGGCCCGGCCCTCCGATTCCAAAGGGGGCCTCAGTCAATATACCATGTTTCTCCTAAAATAAGACACCGTCTTATATATATTTTTTCCCCTTCAAAAAAACACAGTATGGCTTATTTTCGGGGGATGTCTTCTTTTAACCGCTCCGCGTCGGGACGCAGCTTAAGCAGGCATCCCCAAACTTCGGCCCTCCAGATGTTTGGGACTACAATTCCCATCATCCCTGACCACTGGTCCTGTTAGCTAGGGATCATGGGAGTTGTAGTCCCCAAACATCTACAATTTGGGACTACAATTCCCATCATCCCTGACCACTGGTCCTGTTAGCTAGGGATGATGGGAGTTGTAGTCCCCAAACATCTACAATTTGGGACTACAATTCCCATCATCCCTGACCACTGGTCCTGTTAGCTAGGGTTCATGGGAGTTGTACTCCCTAAACATGTACAATTTGGGACTACAATTCCCATCATCCCTGACCACTGGTCCTGTTAGCTAGGAATCATGGGAGTTGTACTCCCCAAACATGTACAATTTGGGACTACAATTCCCATCATCCCTGACCACTGGGCCTGTTAGCTAGGGATCATGGGAGTTGTAGTCCCAAAACATCTACAATTTGGGACTACAATTCCCATCATCCCTGACCATTGGTCCAGTTAGCTAGGGATGATAGGAGTTGTAGTCCCAAAACATCTACAATTTGGGACTACAATTCCCATCATCCCTGACCACTGGTCCTGTTAGCTAGGGATCATGGGCGTTGTAGTCCCCAAACATCTACAATTTGGGACAACAATTCCCATCATCCTTGACCACTGGCCCGGTTAGCTAGGGATGATGGGAGTTGTAGTCCCCAAACATCTACAATTTGGGACTACAACTCCCATCATCCCTGACCACTGGGCCTGTTAGCTAGGGATCATGGGAGTTGTAGTTCCAAAACATCTACAATTTGGGACTACAATTCCCATCATCCCTGACCATTGGTCCAGTTAGCTAGGGATGATAGGAGTTGTAGTCCCAAAACATCTACAATTTGGGACTACAATTCCCATCATCCCTGACCACTGGTCCTGTTAGCTAGGGATGATGGGAGTTGTAGTCCCCAAACATCTACAATTTGGGACTACAATTCCCATCATCCCTGACCACTGGTCCTGTTAGCTAGGGATGATGGGAGTTGTAGTCCCCAAACATCTACAATTTGGGACTACAATTCCCATCATCCCTGACCACTGGTCCTGTTAGCTTTGCTGAAGAGATGGCTACGGCTTATTTGAGGAGAAACAGGGTATTACTGGGCTGTGTTTTGCTGGCATAGTCCTACTGTGACCTTTTCTTCTTCTCCTTTTTTCTTTAAACTACATTTTCTTTCTTTTTCTTAAAAAAAAACAAAACAAATGAAATGGGAAGGTTGGGAGGGGGAACCCACCAGAATTGTTTCACCAGATAATTAAACCCATCTGCTTTTAATCAGATCCTTCCTGCTCTCCTAGTTGCTAATATTAATGAGAACAGATCCACACACTGGGAATGTAAGCGAGGGGTGAGTGGGGGGAAACTCTTTGGTATTTACTAGGTGAAAAATGAAGCTTTGCAGGCATTTGGTTCAAGGGCCTCTAGTATTTGACAAGTGTACCCTGTTTCTCCTCAAATAAGACGTAGCCATAAAATAAGCCATAGCAGGATTTCTACACATTTGCGAAATAGAAGCCATCCCCTGAAAATAAGACATAGGGATGTGGCGCCTCTCCCTTAAGACCAGGCATCCCCAAACTGCCGCCCTCCAGATGTTTTGGCCTACAACTCCCATGATCCCTAGCTAACCGGAACAGTGGTCAGGGATGATGGGAATTGTAGTCCCAAATTGTAGATGTTTGGGGACTACAACTCCCATGAACCCTAGCTAACAGGACCAGTGGTCAGGGATGATGGGAATTGTAGTCCCAAATTGTAGGTGTTTGGGGACTACAACTCCCATGATCCCTAGCTAACAGGACCAGTGGTCAGGGATGATGGGAATTGTAGTCCCAAAGTGTAGATGTTTGGGGACTGCAACTCCCATGATCCCTAGCTAACAGTGTCACCCCCCCACCACTTTAATTTAAAAAAAAATAAAAAGTGTCACCCCCCCTCTGATGGTGCCACTTTGCGAGGTATGGGGGGGTTTTGTGTGTGTGTCTATTATCTCTTTTTTCCCCAATAAAATTAAAATTTAAAAAAATAAATAATAAAAATGTAAAAAAAATAAAAAATAAAAATGTGTGTGTGTCTATTATCTCTTTTTTTCAATGAAGTTAAAATAAAGTTATAAAATAAGTTATAAAAAAAGTTATAAAATAAAAGTAATAAGTTATAAAATAAGTTATAAAAAAAGTGTCACTCCCCTCTGGGGTGGAATCCGGGTCGGCCCCCCCCCCGCCTCCCTTGCTACGCCCCTGCATAGAAATGTAATGTTCTCACGTAGGGGCGGACTGTAGGGCCTAGAGGGAGGGAGGGAGATTCGCGATCGGGGCCAGCCCACCCATTCCCTGCCCCCCTCTCCGCCCTCCCACTCTCGCCCCCGAGCGCGCCTGCCCGGGTTCCCCCGTGCGCTCTTGGAGAGGCGCGCGCGCTCTTGGAGAGGCGGAGCCGAAGGCAGGGCTACAGTTCCGCTCCGCCCCGCCCCGCCGGGCTGGCTCCTGCTTTTCCTGGGGGGCCGCCGCCGCCGCTGCCTGTCCCGGCTAGTCCCACCCATTCCCTGCCCCCTCTCCGCCCTCCCGCTCCCGCCCCCGAGCGCGCCTGTCCGGGTTCCCCCCGTGCGCTCTTGGAGAGGCGCGCGCGCTCTTGGAGAGGCGGAGCCGAAGGCAGGGCTCCAGCTTCCCTCCGCCCCGCCCCGCCGTTCCTGCTTTTCCTGGGGGGCCGCCGCCGCTGCCTGTCCCGGCTGATCCCACCCATTCCCTGCCCCCCTCTCCGCCCTCCCACTCCTGCCCCCGAGCGCGCTTGCCCGGCTTCCCCCGTGCGCTCTTGGAGAGGGGCGCGCGTTCTTGGAGAGGAGGAGGCGAAGGCAGGGCTCCAACTCCACTCCGCCCCGCCTGCTTTTCCTTGGAGGGGGGGGGCGCCGCCGCCGCTGCCTGTCCCGGCTGCTGTTCCTGCTCCCGCCGCCGCCGAGGCGCCTGAAGTTTCTTCTCCCCAGCGGAGCCGCCGGGGACTCGGCCTGCGGTGGGGAGGGAGCCTCGCCGCGCGCGGCTGGGCGCCCTCGCCGTCCTCCGCCGGGCCGTGTGGCCAGCGGCCCCCCTCTCCTCTCCGGAGCCCGCGCGCCTTCGCTCCAGCATGCCGGCGTGGCCCCCGGCCCTCGCCGCCTGGGGCCGGCCGCTCCTTTGGCTCCTTCTCGCCGCAGCCGCCGCCTCGTCGTCGGCCGAGTCCCGCTCGCGAAGTTGCTCCGAAGTCCAGAAACTCTACGTGGCCAAAGGTTTCAGCCAGAGCGAGGCGCCGAGTCACGAAATCCACGGTGAGGGGGCGACGGGGAGTTAGGGGGAGGGTGGAGTAGCCGTGGGGGGACCGGCTTGGGGTCACTTTTTGCGGGGAAATAGAAGCCTTCTTTGTCGTCCGTTCTGGAGAGCTCGGAGTTTACTTTTTTCTCACATTCCACGACTCTTTCTCGCTCTAGTAAGACTTCCCCGACAAATATTTTAGTACATACTGCAGCTATGTTAACTATGATCACATAAATCAGGGGTGGCCAACTTCCAAGAGACTGTGGTCTACTCACCGAGTTAAAAACTGGCAGTGATCACGATTTAAATCACTAGTCAGCAAGGCTTGATTTAAATCACTAGTCAGTAAGACTTGATTTCAATATTTTTTTTTACAGAAAGACTCCTTCTTGCTGGTATAATCTTAATATTTACAACCATATGAAGGTTTCATTTTTGGAATAATAAATTTCCAGAGTAGTTTTTACAGTTATATCCAAAATTACTGATTTGGTTATACTGCTAGAAATACATAGACAGATAATTATTAAATTAGGGTGAGGTTTAAGAAGTTAACTGTTTATATTTGGACAACTTTTCTGCTGTACTTTATTGGAAGGAGAAAAATAATCATTTCCTTCATAACCATTGAAACAATTTATTCAACTCAATAACATGATAGCATATGTATCCATGTTTGTTAACTGATGTTAACAAACTTTTGCACAACTTTTCTGCTGTACTTTATTGGAAGGAGAAAAATAACCATTTCCTTCATAAGCATTGAAACAATTTATTGAACTAAAACAATAGCATGATAGCATATGTATCCATGTTTGTTAACTGATGTTAACAAACTTTTGCACAACTTTTCTGCTGTACTTTATTGGAAGGAGAAAAAGAATCATTTCCTTAATAACAATTTAGACAATTTATTGAACTAAAACAGTAACATGATGGCATATGTATCCATGTTTGTTAACTGATGTGGTTAAACATTTTTTTAAAAAACTTAGACTGAGTTTTAGCACACTTGATCAACTTAAAACAAATCCTTCTTTCCTGATTAATAGCCTTTGGCCTACAATGTAACTTAAATAGAAGACTATATTTAGAAAGATTTTTCCTCCAAAAGCATTTTATTTTAAAAATCCGATTTAAATCACAAAAATCCGATTTAAATCAAAAAAATCTGATTTTTTTGATTTTTTTTTTTAAAAGCATTGATTTTTATCCACCCTGGACTGTGACCTACTCACCGAGTTAAAAACTGGCAGTGATCTACCCCCTTTGGGGGGGTTCAGGTCAAAGTTGTTGAGCTTTTTTTTTCGGAAGGAAAGCCCTGTTTTGGGGGGTTCATGTAAAAGTTTTTGAGCTTCTTTAGGGAAGAGGAAAGCAACATTGAGCTATTTTTTTTTTAGGTAGGAAAGTCCTATTTTTGAGGGTTCAGGTCATTTTAGGGGTGCAGGGCAAAGATGTTGAGGTTTTTTTTAGGAAGGAAAGCCCTGTTTTGGGGGGTTCGTGTAATTTTATTTTAAAAATCCGATTTAAATGAAAAAATCCGAGTTAAATAAAAAAAATACCGATTTTTTTTGATTTTTTTTTTTTTTAAATCGTTGATTTTTATCCACCCTGCCTTGGACACCCCCGGCGGCTTTACTCGCCTCCTCCTCTCCCCCCCCCAAAAAAAACCCACGTCAAAAAAGTTCTGATTTGGCGATCCCTGCTGTCTGAACTGGAGGGCCTCGTTGGGGTGGGTGCGAGAAATGGACCCCCAACTCTTTGATATCGGGCCCCCATCCCTCTTTGTAAACTTGCAAGGACAAGGCTTCTTCTGTGGCTTGGAAATTCGAGTTGGAGCGCGATCCCAGGAGCGTCTACTCGCGTGTAAGCCTCCTGGAGCTCAGTGGGCCTTCCTTCCAGGTAGGCGCGTGTATCCCCAAAGAAAGAATTGGCGAATGGGGATTTGTGTGGAGGAGAAAGATTTGTCTCCTATCCTTATTCTTCTCAAGTTAAAACAAAATAAAAAATTCCTTCCAGTCGCACCTTAGAGACCAACTCAGTTTGTTCTCGGGATGAGCTTTCGTGTGCATGCACACCTCTTCTCAAGTTGTTGCTTGTGTAAGGTGGGGGGAGAGCTGTGGGGAAATCTCCAGTGAACAAATTGGCAAAAAGCTGCGGCCTTTTATTGCAACCCCCAACACACACACACCCGATTGCAATTTATTTATTTTTATTTTTCTTTCAGAATTAAAATAATCTTTATTTGATTTACATTTATACAAATATCACAATGCTTCCAACTTCCTACATATATTCACATTCATACATCAAACCAAATCACATATTTTACCATCCTAACAGTCAAACTATCTCACTCTCCTTTACAACAATTCTACATATATACGTACAAGGAATATTATGAGTGGATAAGGTTGGGATGATATGAATGTTATCCACTCATAATATTCCTTGCATTCTCCTTCTATTCTTTTCATTCATTTCCTTTCCTACCTTTCACTCCCTTACATACCATACATCCAAATACATCGACAAACAGACAGGACAAAACAACCACAAACAATTACAAAATAAAATTGACTTCTAACTGAGTGCGCTTCGTTCCTTATTTTTATTGTGTGATTTTGCTATTACTCTTATATATTTTAACGTACTTAATTATATTTATCTATCTATCTATCTATCTATCTATCTATCTATATATATATATATATATATATATCTTAAATTTATTCCTTTTTATCCTCTCTGTTGTTTTCAATCTAGGCCAGTGATGGCTAACCTTGACACCCCAGATGTTTTGGAACTACAACTCCCATCATCCCTAGCTAACAGGATCAGTGGTCAGGGATGATGGGAGTTGTAGTCCCAAAACATCTGGAGTGTCAAGGTTAGCCATCACTGATCTAGGTGGTGACTTGTACCGCGAGCAAGATCCACACCAGTGATGGCTAACCTTGACACTCCAGATGTTTTGGAACTACAACTCCCATCATCCCTAGCTAACAGGACCAGTGGTCAGGGATGATGGGAGTTGTAGTCCCAAAACATCTGGAGTGTCAAGGTTAGCCATCACTGATCTAGGTGGTGACTTGTACCGCGAGCAAGATCCACACCAGTGATGGCTAACCTTGACACCCCAGATGTTTTGGAACTACAACTCCCATCATCCCTAGCTAACAGGACCAGTGGTCAGGGATGATGGGAATTGTAGTCCCAAATTGTAGATGTTTGGGGACTACAACTCCCATCATCCCTAGCTAACAGGACCAGTGGTCAGGGATGATGGGAATTGTAGTCCCAAATTGTAGATGTTTGGGGACTACAATTCCCATCATCCCTAGCTAACAGGACCAGTGGTCAGGGATGATGGGAGTTGTAGTCAGAAAACAACTGGAGGGTCAAGGTTAGCCATCACTGATCTAGGCAATTCGCCAACTCTACTTTTAAACCTTCTTTCTTAAAATATTCTTCCACACATATCCATTCCTCCCTTGTCCTTTGCTTTGGTATATTTCTTCTTGCTGCTGTCGTTTTAGCTAAATTCATATACTCTATTAGTTTTTAAATGCCTCTCTTGAATTGATGGTATTCCTTTTTCCTTCACACGATTGCAATTTAATTGCAATCTGAGTTCCTGAGTTTCCCAAGCACGCTTTGCAAGAAGAGTCCTGGATTGCGGAGATCTCCTTCTTCCTTGAAACAACTTCAGTTTCGGAACAAAATAAGAAAATTCCTTCCAGTAGCACCTTGGGACTACAATTCCCATCATCCCTGACCACTGGTATTGCTAGCGAGGGATGATGGGAGTTGTAGTCCCAAAACATCTGGAGGCACACTGGTTGGGAAACACTGCCTTAGAGACTTCTTTCTTTATTGCGGTCATAGACCAGAAAGAGAACAAGACAACAATAAAACAGTTCAGATCTTAAATATCAGCCATGTGCTAAAAGCACATTTAAAATCCACAATCCTGTTTTATCTTTAAAATTTGGTGAGAAATTTCACCCCAAATTTTCAGTTTAATATCACTCCTAAGGGATTAACCGGCAAATTTATCTCTGTTGTTGGTTGATGTCGCGGCCTGTCTTAATCTTGACGCGAAGTAGCAGAATTGAGCTACATTCTTAGTAATCTCTGAATTCGTGTCCGCTAGTAAATATCTAGGAAATGTTTCAGTTGATCGCCCCGGTACGTTCTTCACCTTAGAGACCAACTCAGTTTGTTCTTGGTGTGAGCTTTCGTGCGCATGCACACTTCTTCAGATACTTCTTCAGTTTCGGAGCAGTTGAAAAGCGAAGGGAGATGATTTGGCGAGGGAATCGCCTCCCATCTCTCTCCCCAGCCAGCCAGCCAGCCCCCCCTTCGGATCCACTAAATGAATTCAGGCAAAGCGTGGAGGAATTTGCCGATGGAATTTGCAACCATTGAATGCCTCCCCGAACCATGTGGCTTACCCGCCCCCCCTTGCAGGGGGGTGGAGTTAGCTGAACTCTGGATTGGTGGGAAAGAAGGCCAGACTGCATTTACATTTCCTCCGCAATTGAGAAGCCTCTGCCATTGAGAAGGCCGCACAGTATCCCTGCCCCCCCCCCGCTGATTTTTTTTTCATAGCGAGAAGAAAGAATTCGGGAACTCCTAAGTACCGTGTTTCTCCTAAAATAAGACACCGTCTTATATATTTTTCCCCCTCCAAAAAACAGTATGGCTTCTTTTCGGGGGGTGTCTTATTTTAACCGCTCCGCGTCGGGACGCAGCTTAAGCAGGCATGCGCAAACTTCGGCCCTCCAGATGTTTTGGACTACAATTCCCATCATCCCTGACCACTGGTCCTGTTAGCTAGGGATGATGGGAGTTGTAGTCCCCAAACATCTATAATTTGGGACTACAGTTCCCATCATCCCTGACCACTGGTCCTGTTAGCTAGGGATGATGGGAGTTGTAGTCCCCAAACATCTATAATTTGGGACTACAGTTCCCATCATCCCTGACCACTGGTCCTGTTAGCTAGGGATGATGGGAGTTGTAGTCCCCAAACATCTATAATTTGGGACTACAGTTCCCATCATCCCTGACCACTGGTCCAGTTAGTTAGGGATGATGGGTGTGTAGTCCCAAAACATCTGGAGTGTCAAGGTTAGCCATCACTGCTATAGGAGAACTCGCAACACTTGCTCTCCCGCTTTACCTCCTGTCTGCCACTTCATATGATAATGTCTTATCTGATTGCCTTTCCTGGGCAGTCTGGCCATTCCTTTGAGATGGTGATGACTTCATTTCTGAGACAATGGGAAGGTTCTCTCACCCCCCCCTTCCTCCTTGCAGAGAAACACCTGGTCAGTTTTTGAGCGTCAAAATGGTGTCAGGAGTCAAAATGGTTTCAGGACTGTGCTTCAGACATGAGGCCTTGTTTTGCTTGGCACACTAATAAGAATTAATATATATATATATAAATAAAATACCTTAAATTCTTACAACATAGAATCCTAGAATCCTAGAGTTGGAAGAGACCCCAAGGGCCATCCAGTCCAACCCCCTGCCAAGCAGGAATCATTATGAATATTATTATAAGAATCCTAGAATCCTAGAGTTGGAAGAGACCCCAAGGGCCATCCAGTCCAACCCCCTGCCAAGCAGGAATCATTATGAATATTATTATTAGAATCCCAGAATCCTAGAGTTGGAAGAGACCACAAGGGCCATCCAGTCCAACCCCCTGCCAAGCAGGAAACACCATCAAAGCATTCCTGACAGGTGGCTGTCAAGCCTCTGCTTAAAGACCTCCAAAGAAGGAGACCCCACCACACTCCTTGGCAGCAAATCCCACTGTCGAACAGCTCTTACTGTCAGGAAGTTCTTCCTAATGTTGAGGTGGAATCTTCTTTCTTGTCGTTTGAATCCGTTGCTCCGTGTCCGCTTCTCTGGAGCAGCAGAAAACAACCTTTCTCCCTCCTCTATATGACATCCTTTGAGATATTTGAACATGGCTATCATATCACCCCTTAACCGTCTCTTCTCCAGGCTAAACATACCCAGCTCCCTAAGCCGTTCCTCATAAGGCATCGTTTCCAGGCCTTTGACCATTTTGGTTGCCCTCCTCTGGACACGTTCCAGCTTGTCAGTATCCTTCTTGAACTGTGGTGCCCAGAACTGGACACAGTATTCCAGGTGAGGTCTGACCAGAGCGGAATACAGTGGTCCTATTCCTTCCCTTGATCTAGATGCTATACTCCTATGGATGCAGCCCAGAATTGCATGGGCTTTTTTAGCTGCTGCATCACACTGTTGACTCATGTCAAGTTTGTGGTCTACCAAGACTCCTAGATCCTTTTCACTTGTACTGCTCTCAAGCCAGGTGTCACCCATCCTGTATTTGTGCCTTTCATTTTTTTTTTGCCCAAGTGTAGTACTTTACATTTCTCCCTGTTAAAATTTCTTCTCAGAGAAGACCCGCTGAGATCAATTTATTTCAATGGCTATACTCTTTGAGTTTGACTTGCATTCAATGTGACTCATGAAATAAAATAAAATAAACTTAACTAATTACATTAGCAACTGGAAGAGATTTTCTCCAAGTACACTGGTCTTGGTCTGAATGAGTTCGAAAACAGTTCAGGAGAGTGGAATTTCGCTGTACCAGGGAGACAGACAGAGCCCAAGGCAACTTCTGTGAATCTACACATTCCTATGCAGGGTGGATAAAAATCAATGGTTTTTTTAAAAAAATCAAAAAAATTGGATTTTTTTGATTTAAATTGGATTTTTAAAATAAAATGCTTTTGGAGGAAAAATCTTTCTAAATATAGTCTTCTATTTAAGTTACATTGTAGTCCAAAGGCTATTCATCAGGAAATAAGGATTTGTTTTAAGTTGATCAAGTGTGCTAAAACTCAGTCTAAGTTTTTTTTTAAAAAAATGTTTAACCACATCAGTTAACAAACATGGATACATATGCTATCATGTTATTGTTTTAGTTAAATAAATGGTTTAAATGGTTATTAAGGAAATGATTATTTTTCTCCTTCCAATAAAGTACAGCAGAAAAGTGGTCCAAATATAAACAGTTAACTTCTTAAACCTCACCCTAATTTCATAATTATCTGTCTGTGTATTTCTAGTAGTAGAACCAAATCAGGAATTTTGGATATAACTGTAAAAACTACTCTGAAAATTTATTCTTCCAAAACTGAAACCTTCATATGGTTGTAAAGATTAAGATTATACCAGCAAGAATGAGTCTGTCTGTAAAAAAATATTTAAATCACGCCTTACTGACTAGTGATTTAAATCAAGCCTTACTGACTAGTGATTTAAATCAAGCCTTACTGACTAGTGATTTAAATCGAGCCTGACTGACTAGTGATTTAAATCAAGCCTGACTGACTAGTGATTTAAATCAAGTCTTACCGACTAGTGATTTAAGTCAAGCCTTACTGACTAGTGATTTAAATCAAGCCTTACTGACTAGTGATTTAAATCAAGTCTTACCGACTAGTGATTTAAATCAAGCCTTACTGACTCGTGATTTAAATCAAGCCTGACTGACTAGTGATTTAAATCAAGTCTTACCGACTAGTGATTTAAATCAAGCCTTACTGACTAGTGATTTAAATCAAGCCTTACTGACTAGTGATTTAAATCAAGCCTTACTGACTAGTGATTTAAATCGAGCCTTACTGACTAGTGATTTAAATCAAGCCTTTCTGACTAGTGATTTAAATCGAGCCTTACTAACTAGTGATTTAAATCGTGATTTAAATAGTGATTTAAATCAATTTGATTTAAATCATATCCATCCTGTTCCTATGCAATCCACATAGCAGCTATTCTCGAGTCTACAGACAGGGACTCCTTGCATTTTAAAAACCTTGCCCCCCGCTTGAGTCTCTGTGTGATACAGGCCACAGATAGCTGACCCAACCCATCTTCTGAGCTGGGCTAAAATGTCTCTCAGGAAAGCTTTCAACCTTGAATAAATCCTTCAGGTTTCTTACAGGGAATTTCCAACACCTATATCTCACTTCTTTGTTTCAGCTGCCCTTCTAAATCCTTGGAAAGCAAAAGCAAACACCCGCACAAAAACCAAACAAAGGGTCAGAAACTACCTTACTCCCCAGTAATCTCCTCACTCTTCTCAGCGTTCTACAGTTAGAACTGGATATGGAAGAACTGATTGGTTCAAAATGGGGAAAGGAGTACGACAAGGCTGTAGATTGTCTCCCTGCTTACCCTGTTTCTCCTCAAATAAGACGTAGCCCTCAAATAAGCCGTAGCAGGATTTCTACACATTGGAGATATAGAAGCCATCCCCTGAAAATAAGACATAGGGATGTGGCGCCTCTCCCTTAAGATCAGGCATCCCCAAACTGCCGCCCTCCAGATGTTTTGGCCTACAACTCCCATGATCCCTAGCTAACAGGACCAGTGGTCAGGGATGATGGGAATTGTAGTCCCAAATTGTAGATGTTTGGGGACTACAACTCCCATCATCACTAGCTAACAAGACCAGTGGTCAGGGATGATGGGAATTGTAGTCCCAAATTGTAGATGTTTGGGGACTACAACTCCCATCATCCCTAGCTAACAGGACCAGTGCTCAGGGATGATGGGAATTGTAGATGTTTGGGGACTACAACTCCCTATGATCCCTAGCTAACAGAACAGTGGTCAGGGATGATGGGAATTGTAGTCCCAAATTGTAGATGTTTGGGGACTACAACTCCTTCATCCCTAGCTAACAGGACCAGTGGTCAGGGATGATGGGAGATTGTAGTCCCAAATTGTAGATGTTTGGGGACTACAACTCCCATGATCCCTAGCCAACAGGAACAGTGGTCAGGGATGATGGGAATTGTAGTCCCAAATTGTAGATGTTTGGGGGACTACAACTCCCATCATCCTAGCTAACAGGACCAGTGGTCAGGGATGATGGGAATTGTAGTCCCAAATTGTAGATGTTTGGGGACTACAACTCCCATCATCACTAGCTAACAAGACGATGGGAATTGTACTCCCAAACATCTGGAGGGCCAGGGACGATGGGTCAGGACGATGGGAATTGTACTCCCAAACATCTGGAGGGCCGAAGTTTGCGGATGCCTGCTTAAGCTGTTTCCCGACGTGGAGCAGTTAAAATAAGACATCCCCCGAAAAGAAGCCATACTGTGTTTTTTTAGGGGGAAAAAATATATAAGACGGTGTCTTATTTTAGGAGAAACACGGTACTTTGTTTCCATTACTAAAAGCGAGAGCTGGGCTTTGTAGAGGCCAAGGCACTTCAGCAGCCCTGGGGATAATGAGGGAGCTGACAGACTGGAATGCCGATCTATTGGGGGGGGGTGGCCTTGCAGAATTCCTCATTCTTCTTTCAAAAATAGCCCTTTCACACTCTGGGCTGGCTGCAGTTTGTTTCAAATACAGCATTTAATTAGAAATGGCAACACAACCTAGAATCATAGAATCCTAGAGTTGGAAGAGACCCCAAGGGCCATCCAGTCCAACCCCCTGCCAAGCAGGAAACACCATCAAAGCATTCTTGACAGATGGTTGTCAAGCCTCTGCTTAAAGTCCCCAAACACCTACAATTTGGGACTACAATTCCCATCATCCCTGACCACTGGTCCTGTTAGCTAGGGATGATGGGAGTTGTAGTAAAGCCACTTCCTGCCCCTTCTCCAAAAACCGGGGCAAATAATTAAGGTTAATCCTCGTTAGCTCTGTATGTTTCCTTTGAATCCTGCTACCCAGGGTGGATTTGATTTAAATCAAATTGATTTAAATCACGATCTAAATCACGATTTAAATCACTAGTCAGTAAGGCTTGATTTAAACCACTAGTCAGTAAGGGCTTGATTTAAATCACTAGTCAGTAAGGCTTGATTTAAATCACGTGTCAGTAAGACTTGATTTAAATATTTTTTTTAGAGAAAGACTCATTCTTGCTGGTATAATCTTAATATTTACAACCATATGAAGGTTTCATTTTTGGAATAATAAATTTTCAGAGTAGTTTTTACAGATATCAAAAATTACTGATTTGGTTCTACTACTAGAAAAACATAGACAGATAATTATGAAATTAGGGTGAGGTTTAATAAGTTAACTGTTTCTATTTGGACAACTTTTCTGCTGTACTTTATTGGAAGGAGAAAAAGAATCATTTCCTTAATAACCATTTAAACCATTTATTTAACTAAAACAATAACATGATAGCATATGTATCCATGTTTGTTAACTGATGTGGTTAAACATTTTTAAAAAAACTTAGACTGAGTTTTAGCACACTTGATCAACTTCAAACAAATCCTTCTTTCCTGATGAATAGCCTTTGGACTACAATGTCACTTAAATAGAAGACTATATTTAGAAAGGTTTTTCCTCCAAAAAGCATTTTATTTTAAAAATCCGATTTAAATAAAAAAAAATCCGATTTAAATAAAAAAAATCCGATTTAAATCAAAAAAAATCCGGTTTAAATAAAAAAAATCCGATTTAAATAAAAAAAATCGATTTTTTTGATTATTTTTTTTAATCATTGATTTTTATCCACCCTGCTGCTACCACATTCCTTCATGCAATCAACTGTGCTTTTTTTTTTTTTCAATGGAGAGACTAATCCCAGTACCCCCTTATGCCTGTCTGCTGCTCAAAAGGTTACGGCCTGACTCTGCCTGCGGCCTCCTGACCTCTGGTTCCTGCCCTCCAGCGTTGCAAACTTTACCTCTCAACAGACTGCTTTATAATCAGCGGACCATGGCTAACTCCCATCATCCCTAGCTAACAGGATCAGTGGTCAGGGATGATGGGAGTTGTAGTCCCAAAACATCTGGAGTGTCAAGGTAGCCATCACTGACTTGGATGATGGGCTGGAGGGCATCCTGATCAAGTTTGCCGATGACACCAAATTGGGAGGGGTGGCTAATACCCCAGAGGACAGGATCACACTTCAAAATGACCTGAACAGATTAGAGAACTGGGCCAAGGCAAACAGGATGAATTTGAACACGGAGAAATGTCAAGTACTACCCTTGGGCAAAAAAAAGGAAAGGCACAAATACAGGATGGGTGACACCTGGCTTGAGAGCAGTACAAGTGAAAAGGGATCTAGGAGTCTTGGTAGACCATCAACTTGACATGAGTCAACAGTGTGATGCAGCAGCTCAAAAAGCCAATGCAATTCTGGGCTGCATCAAGAGGAGTATAGCATCTATCAGTGATGGCTAACCTTGGACACTCCAGAAGTTTTGGACTACAACTCCCATCATCCCTGACCACTGGTCCTGTTCGCTAGGGATCATGGGTAGTTGTAGTCCCCAAACATCTACAATTTGGGACTACAATTCCCATCATCCCTGACCACTGGTCCTGTTCGCTAGGGATCATGGGAGTTGTAGTCCCCAAACATCTGGAGGGCCGCAGTTTGGGGATGCCCGGTCTTAAGGGAGAGGCGCCACATCCCTATGTCTTATTTTCAGGGGATGGCTTCTATTTCTCCAATGTGTAGAAATCCTGCTCCGGCTTATTTGATGGCTACGTCTTATTTGAGGAGAAACAGGGTACTGCTTAAGCCTGTGATTGATGTACTCGTGCGTCAAGCTTTTTCGCCTTTGTGTTTCCAGGTGATCACTTGAAAGTCCTGCCCTCAAGGCTACACATGCTGCTCGCGAGAGATGGAAGAAAAATATAGCCAGCAAAGCAAACAGGACATCCGAAATGCTGTGGCGGAACTTAGTAATAACTTGCAAGCGACATTCAGCTCCCGGTACGAAAAAGTTTGATGGTGAGTCCTAGCTGCTGGGTTGCCCTTATCTAGCCCAGATGAGGATTTCTGCAATATATTTATGGACTTTGTTTATGCTAACCTTTGTTAGCCTGGTGGGAAGGGATAGACTAGAGCAGTGATGGCTAACCTGGACCCTCCAGATGTTTTGGGACTACAACTCCCATCATCCCTGACCGCTGGTCCTGTTAGCTAGGGATCATGGCGTTGTAGTCCCCAAACATCTACAATTTGGGACTACAACTCCCATCATCCCTGACCGCTGGTCCTGTTAGCTAGGGATCATGGAGTTGTAGCCCCCAAACATCTACAATTTGGGACTACAACTCCCATCATCCCTGACCGCTGGTCCTGTTAGCTAGGGATCATGGGAGTTGTAGCCCCCAAACATCTACAATTTGGGACTACAATTCCCATCATCCCTGACAACTGGTCCTGTTAGCTAGGGATGATGGGAGTTGTAGTTCCAAAACATCTGGGGTGTCCACGTTAGCCATCACTGGTTCTATCCCAAACAGCTCTGAGTTGGTCTTCACCCCTTTGACTGTTACTAAGTGTATTTATCCTTTTCGCCCCACCTCTATCCTTTGAGGTCCGTCTGAGTTGTCAATCCCTTTTTATTGTAACCTGGCATATCTTAGTAACGGGGGTTTCTTCGGTCCAACTGCCGTGACTGCGGTAGATACCCTGTTTCTCTTAAAATAAGCCGTAGCCATCAAATAAGCCGTAGCAGGATTTCTACACATTGGAGAAATAGAAGCCATCCCCTGAAAATAAGACATAGGGATGTGGCGCCTCTCCCTTCAGACCAGGCATCCCCAAACTGCGGCCCTCCAGATGTTTTGGCCTACAACTCCCATGCATCACACTGTTGACTCATGTCAAGTTTGTGGTCTACCAAGACTCCTAGATCCTTTTCACATGTCCTGCTCTCAAGCCAGGTGTCACCCATCCTGTATTTGTGCCTTTCCTTTTTTTGGCCCAAGTGTAGTACTTTACATTTCTCCCTGTTAAAATTCATCCTGTTTGCCTTGGCCCAGTTCTCTAATCTGTTCATGTCATTTTGAAGTGTGATCCTTTCCTCTGGGGTATTAGCCACCCCTCCCAATTTGGTGTCATCTGCAAACTTGATCAGGATGCCCTCAAGCCCATCATCCAAGTCCTTGATCAAGATGTTGAATAAGACTGGGCCCAAGACAGAACCCTGTGGCACCCCACTAGTCCCTTCTCTCCAGGATGAAGAGGAGCCATTGATGAGCACCCTTTGGGTTCGGTCAGTCAGCCAGTTACAAATCCACTGAATGGTAGCATTGTCTAGCCCGCATTTGACCAGCTTCTTTACAAGAATATCATGGGGCACCTTGTCAAAGACCATGCAGAAATCAAGATAGGCTACATCCACGGCGTTCCCTTCGTCTACCAGGCTTGTAATTCTGTCAAAAAACGAGATCAGATTGGTCTGACATGACTTCTTTTTCAGAAACCCATGCTGACTTTTAGTGATCACAGCGTTCCTTTCTAGGTGCTCACAGACCGTTTGCTTAATGATCTGCTCTAGGATCTTTCCTGGTATTGATGTCAGGCTGACTGGGCGGTAATTGTTTGGGTCCTCTCTTTTCCCCTTTTTGAAAATAGGGACAACATTTGCCCTCCTCCAGTCTGCTGGGACTTGGCCTGTTCTCCAGGAATTCTCAAAGATTACTGCCAGTGGTTCTGAAATCACCTCTGCCAGTTCTTTTAATACTCTGGGATGTAGTTCATCTGGCCCTGGAGACTTGAATACATCTAAACTAGCCAAGTGTTCTTGTACTACCTCCTTACTTATTCTGGGCTGTGTTTCCCTGCTGAATCATCTGCTCCATATTCTTCAGGTCGGGCATTGTTTTCTTTTTTGGAGAAGACGGAGGGTCGTTTCCCTCCTCCTGCACTCGGAAAGTTGGGGTGCTTTCTGCTGCTCAGCCGAGCCCAGAACTGTGTTAATAAAGAACACCTTTTTAAAAAATGCATTTCAGTGATTCCCCCGCCCCTTTAACCCCCACCCCATCCCGAAAATGTTCTGAGTTAGACTTTGTTTGTACTGGAGCACTTTTAACAAGGTTTAAATTCAAACCGGGCCAAAGACTCTCTCTCTCTCTCGCTGTCTCTCTTTTTTCCTGCTCCTACTTCTAACAATTTTTTAAGTCTAAACACTGCCTCCTTTGAGGATGCCAGCACAGAGGCGTGTTTTATTAAAATTTTATTTATTGAACATGAGTCACAAGAAGGGAAAGGACAGAATGCCAGATATCCAGTAGGGTGGGTCATAAAAAATGAAAATGTTTCCTCCCTTGATCTTATCTCAGGCGTATGATATAAACATAGTTAAATTTCAAATTTGGGACAAAGATAGATAGATAGATAGATAGATAGATAGATAGATAGATAGATAGATAGATAGATATACTTTATTCGGCTATAAGCCCACAAGGTAAAACAAAGCAAAACAAAACAATAAATAAACGACTATTTGTACATTTCGGAATGATATCTGAGTAATTCGACAAATCGGTTAATACCCTGTTTCTCCTAAAATAAGCCGTAGCCATAAAATAAGCCGTAGCAGGATTTCTACACATTGGAGAAATATAAGCCATCCCCTGAAAAGACATAGGGATGTGGCGCCTCCCCCTTAAGACCGGGCATCCCCAAACTGCCGCCCTCCAGATGTTTTGGCCTACAACTCCCATGATCCCTAGCTAACAGGACCAGTGGTCAGGGATGATGGGAATTGTAGTCCCAAATTGTAGATGTTGGGGGACTACAACTCCCATCATCCCTAGCTAACTGGACCAGTGGTCAGGGATGATGGGAATTGCAGTCCCAAACATCTGGAGGGCCGAAGTTTGGGGATGCCTGCTTAAGCTGCGTCCCAACTCGGAGCAGTTAAAATAAGACATCCCCCGGAAATAAGCCATACTGTGTGTTTTTTTGAGGAAAAAAAATATATAAGACGGTGTCTTATTTTAGGAGAAACCCTGCTCCTACAAGTTGAAATTTTGCCTCCCCACGAGTGATCAAAACATAGGCATTTGACTCCTTTAATTCTCAGTATGTTAAATTGTGAACTAAGAAACATAAATTGTAGGTTTTATGTAGAGCAATCATAGTTGCATACTATTATGAGTGGCGTTGTCTTGTTTATGTTTAGTACACCGTTTGCTTAATTGTTCCATATAACTTTTTCAAAACCATTGGTTTTTCGTGTACATTATCAACATGTTTGATCTTAAATAAATAAATATTGCAGAAAATATTAGTATGCAACTATTATTGCTCTACATAAAACCTACAATTTATGTTTATTAGTTAACAATTTAACATACTGAGAATTAAATCTTTCCCAACATCAGGGTCTTTTCTAGGGATTCTTCTCTTCTCATGAGGTGGCCAAAGTACTGGAGCCTCAACTTCAGGATCTGTCCTTCCAGTGAGCACTCAGGGCTGATTTCTTTAAGAATGGAGAGGTTTGATCTTCTTGCAGTCCATGGGACTCTCAAGAGTCTCCTCCAGCACCAGAATTCAAAAGCATCCATTCTTCGGCGGTCAGCCTTCTTTATGGTCCAGCTCTCACTTCCGTACATCACTACTGGGGAAACCATAGCTTTAACTATACGGACCTTTGTTGGCAAGGTGATGTCTTTGCTTTTTAAGATGCTGTCTAGGTTTGTCCTTGCTTTTCTCCCAAGAAGCAGGCGTCTTCTAATTTCGTGACTGCTGTCACCATCTGCAGTGATCATGGAACCCAAGAAAGTGAAATCTCTCCCTGCCTCCATTTCTTCCCCTTCTATTTGCCAGGAGGTGATGGGACCAGTGGCCACGATCTTCGTTTTTTGGAGACCATATTTTGCGCTCTCCTCTTTCGCCCTCATTAAAAGGTTCTTTAATTCCTCCTCACTTTCTGCCATCAAGGTTGTATCATCAGCATATCTGAGGTTGTTGATATTTCTTCCGGCAATCTTAATTCCGGTTTGGGATTCATCCAGTCCAGCCTTTCGCATGATGAATTCTGCATATAAGTTAAATAAGCAGGGAGACAATCTACAGCCTTGTCGTACTCCTTTCCCAATTTTGAACCAATCAGTTATTCCATATCCAGTTCTAACTGTAGCTTCTTGTCCCACATAGAGATTTCTCAGGAGACGGATGAGGTGATCAGGCACTCCCATTTCTTTAAGAACTTGCCAGAGTTTGCTGTGGTCGACACAGTCAAAAGCTTTTGCGTAGTCAATGAAGCAGAATATTTGAACAATATTACATCATAAAGAAATTACGTACAGGACAGATGGGGAAAAGTAACGTTGCATAGAAACTCTGGGACACGGAATCATGCTTTCTGTTACAGACATCTGTCCCACATTAGACACTTTTTAAGATTATTACACTGCTGGTATTATGATGGTATTAATGTTACTTGTTGAGCTTTCTTTGGGTCTCGTCTGAACTCCTCCCCAAAATAAACCCCGCTGTGCCTTCTGACCACAGAGCTGGGGCTGTGGAAATCTCTCATCTCATTTTTGGGATGGGGATGGCAGTTTTGCTACGTTGCATTTTCTAGGCATGATGTGGGACACTCCCAAGAGCAATCCCTAGGTCTGAATTCCTTTATCAGTTTGAATCAGCGGGTCTGGCTTTTTGTGGATGAAGTTGCACCTATTAAAACATTTAAGGTTTTCTGTGTCCAGAAATCTATATGTGGCACTCTAGGGCGTGTGCTGACACCCTAGACCAGTGATGGCTAACCTTGACACTCCAGATGTTTTGGGACTACAACTCCCATCATCCCTGACCACTGGTCCTGTTAGCTAGGGATCATGGGAGTTGTAGTCCCCAAACATCTACAATTTGGGACTACAATTCCCATCATCCCTGACCACTGGTCCTGTTAGCTAGGGATCATGGGAGTTGTAGTCCCCAAACATCTACAATTTGGGACTACAATTCCCATCATCCCTGACCACTGGTCCTGTTAGCTAGGGATGATGGGCGTTGTAGTCCCCAAACACCTACAATTTGGGACTACAATTCCCATCATCCCTGACCACTGGTCCTGTTAGCTAGGGATGATGGGAGTTGTAGTCCCCAAACATCTACAATTTGGGACTACAATTCCCATCATCCCTGACCACTGGTCCTGTTAGCTAGGGATGATGGGCGTTGTAGTCCCCAAACATCTACAATTTGGGACTACAATTCCCATCATCCCTGACCACTGGTCCTGTTAGCTAGGGATGATGGGAGTTGCAGTCCCCAAACATCTACAATTTGGGACTACAATTCCCATCATCCCTGACCACTGGTCCTGTTAGCTAGGGATCATGGGAGTTGTAGGCCAAAACATCTGGAGGGTGGCAGGGAGACAATATACAGCCTTGTCGTACTCTTTTCCCCATTTTGAACCAATCAGTTCTTCCCTATCCAGTGCCAACCCTGCAATTCCATGATCCTATGAACTGATTCTCCCCTTCCCTGCAGAATTCTTCAGAGAGCTCCTCGAGAATGCCGAGAAATCCTTGAACGACATGTTTGTACGGACTTACGGCCTCCTGTACATGCAGAATTCAGAGATGTTTAAGGACCTCTTTGTCCAGCTCAAGCGCTACTATACGGGCGGCCGCGTCCACCTGGAGGAGATGCTCAACGAATTCTGGGCGCAGCTCCTGGAGCGCATGTTCCGGCTGGTCAACCCCCAGTACAACATCACCGACGAGTATCTGGATTGCGTCAGCAAGTATACGGAGCAACTCAGGCCGTTTGGGGACGTGCCCCGCAAGTTGAAGCTGCAGGTGACGCGGGCGTTCGTGGCGGCCCGCGCGTTCGCCCAAGGCCTGGCCGTGGCGAGGGACGTGGTCAGCAAGGTGTCCGTGGTGAGCAGTTGTTGTTGTTGTTCTTGTTAGAATTTATATACCGTATTTTTCGCTCCATAAGACGCACCTAGTTTTGGGAGGAGGAAAGGGGGAAAGCCCCCCTTGTTGAGGATCAGTTAGAATCATAGAATCCTAGAGTTGGAAGAGACCCCAAGGGCCATCCAGTCCAACCCCCTGCCAAGCAGGAATCATTATTCATATTATTATTAGAATCCTAGAATCCTAGAGTTGGAAGAGACCCCAAGGGCCATCCAGTCCAACCCCCTGCCAAGCAGGAATCATTATTCATATTATTATTAGAATCATAGAATCCTAGAGTTGGAAGAGACCCCAAGGGCCATCCAGTCCAACCCCCTGCCAAGCAGGAATCATTATTCATATTATTATTAGAATCCTAGAATCCTAGAGTTGGAAGAGACCCCAAGGGCCATCCAGTCCAACCCCCTGCCAAGCAGGAATCATTATTCATATTATTATTAGAATCCTAGAATCCTAGAGTTGGAAGAGACCCCAAGGGCCATCCAGTCCAACCCCCTGCCAAGCAGGAATCATTATTCATATTATTATTAGAATCCTAGAATCCTAGAGTTGGAAGAGACCCCAAGGGCCATCCAGTCCAACCCCCTGCCAAGTAGGAATCATTATTCATATTATTATTAGAATCCTACAATCCTAGAGTTGGAAGAGACCCCAAGGGCCATCCAGTCCAACCCCCTGCCAAGCAGGAATCATTATTCATATTATTATTAGAATCCTAGAATCCTAGAGTTGGAAGAGACCCCAAGGGCCATCCAGTCCAACCCCCTGCCAAGCAGGAATCATTATTCATATTATTATTAGAATCCTAGAATCCTAGAGTTGGAAGAGACCCCAAGGGCCATCCTGTCCAACCCCCTGCCTTTTATATATTTGAACATTTGAACATTTTCTATATGTTCAAATATATAAAAGGATGTCATCTAGAGGAGGGAGAAAGATTGTTTTCTGCTGCTCCAGAGAAGCGGACACGGAGCAATGGATTCAAACTACAAGAAAGAAGATTCCACCTCAACATTAGGAAGAACTTCCTGACAGTAAGAGCTGTTCGACAGTGGGATTTGCTGCCAAGGAGTGTGGTGGAGTCTCCTTCTTTGGAGGTCTTTAAGCAGAGGCTTGACAGCCATCTGTCAGGAATGCTTTGATGGTGTTCCTGCTTGGCAGGGGGTTGGACTGGATGGCCCTTGGGGTCTCTTCCAACTCTAGGATTCTATAAATGTTAAAGGCAATCATAAGAGTTCTCTCTGTGGTTCTCCGCCCGGACCCTCCGCTCATGCTCTTATTTTTGCTCTCTGCAAAGGTCAACCCCACGCCACAGGGGAACCGAGCCTTGCTGAAGATGATGTACTGTCCGCACTGCCAAGGCCTCGTCGCTGTCAAGCCGTGTTACAACTACTGCTTCAACGTCATGAGAGGCTGCCTTGTCAATCAAGGCGAGCTGGACACAGAGTGGAATAACTTCATAGGTGAGTGGCTTTTGTTTGTTCCGTTTATTTCAGTGATGACTAACCTTGACGCTCCAGATGTTTGGGACTACAACTCCCATCATCCCTGACCACTGGCCCTGTTAGGTAGGGATGATGGGAGTTGTAGTCCCCAAACATCTGGGGTGTCAAGGTTAGCCATCACTGCCCAAGGGTCATCTAGTCCAGTTATGGCTAACCTTGACACTCTAGATGTTTGGCTTGATTTAAATCACGAGTCAGTAAGGCTTGATTTAAATCATATTTTATTTTACAGAAAGACTCCTTCTTGCTGGTATCATCTTAATCTTTTCAACCAAATGAAGGTTTCATTTTAGAATATTACATTTTCAGAGTCGTTTTGACAGTTATATCCAAAATTACTGATTTGGTTCTACTACTAGAAATACATAGACAGATAATTGTGAAATTATGGCGAGGTTTAATAAGTTAACTGTTCATATTTGGACAACTTTTCTGCTGTACTTGATTGGAAGGAGAAAAATAATCATTTCCTTAATAACCATTTAAACAATTTATTTAGCTAAAACAATCACATGATAGCATATGTATCCATGTTTGTTAACTGATGTGGTTAAACATTTAAAAAAACAACTTAGACTGAGTTTTAGCACACTTGATCAACTTAAAACAAATCCTTCTTTCCTGATGAATAGCCTTTGGACTACAATGTAACTTCAATAGAAGACTATATTTAGAAAGATTTTTCCTCCAAAAGCATTTAATTTTAAAAATCCAATTTAAATCAAAAAAATCCGATTTAAATGAAAAAACTCCGATTTAAATCAAAAATCCGATTTAAATAAAAAAAATCTGATTTAAATCTAAAAAATCCGATTTAAATAAAAAAAATCCGATTTAAATAAAAAAATCCGATTTAAATCAAAACAATCCGATTTAAATAAAAAAATCCGATTTAAACAAAAAAATCCGATTTAAATAAAGAAAATCCAATTTAAATTTAAAAAAATCCAATTTAAATAAAAAAATCCAATTTAAATTAAACAATCGATTTAAATCAAAAAAATCCGATTTAAATAAAAAAAATCTGATTTAAATCTAAAAAATCCGATTTAAATAAAAAAAATCCAATTTAGATCAAAAAATCCGATTTAAATAAAAAAATCCGATTTAAATAAAGAAAATCCAATTTAAATTTTAAAAAATCCAATTTAAATAAAAAAATCCAATTTAAATTAAACAATCGATTTAAATCAAAAAAATCCGATTTAAATTTTAAAAAATCCGATTTTTTTATATTTTCTTTTTAAAGAAATCATTGATTTTTATCCCCCCTGCTCAGATTCCATGCTCATGCTGGCAGAGAGGCTAGAGGGGCCTTTCAACATAGAATCCGTCATGGACCCGATTGATGTGAAGATTTCTGATGCCATCATGAACATGCAGGAGAACAGCATGCAAGTCTCCCAGAAGGTATGGTGAAGGCAATTTTGCATTTGTAGAGAGATAGAGATAGAGACTGAAGGTGCTTCTCATCTTAACAGAACTAAGGTTTCCAAGCCACTGTGTGTCATGACCTCACTATAATTCTGAATTATTTTTTAATTATTTATTTTTCATCTCTTGATTTTATATATATATATATATATATATATATATATATATATATATATATATATATATAATGTAATTACATTAGTTTGGTTGGATTGAATGATTTGAGTTGTCAAATTACCTGGAATTGTTTTTTAAAAAATGGGTGAATGAATACCGTGTTTCTCCTAAAATAAGACACCGTCTTATATTTTTTCCCCCCCTCAAAAAAAACACAGTATGGCTTATTTTCGGGGGTTGTCTTATTTTAACTGCTCCGCGGCGGGACGCAGCTTAAGCAGGCATCCGCAAACTTTGGCCCTCCAGATGTTTTGGACTACAATTCCCATCATCCCTGACCACTGGTCCTGTTAGCTAGGGATGATGGGAGTTGTAGTCCCCAAACATCTACAATTTGGGACTACAATTCACATCATCCCTGACCACTGGTCCTGTTAGCTAGGGATCATGGGAGTTGTAGTCCCCAAACATCTACAATTTGGGACTACAATTCCCATCATCCCTGACCACTGGTCCTGTTAGCTAGGGATCATGGGAGTTGTAGTCCCCAAACATCTACAATTTGGGACTACAAATCCCATCATCCCTGACCACTGTTCCGGTTAGCTAGGGATCATGGGAGTTGTAGGCCAAAACATCTGGAGGGCCGCCATTTGGGGATGCCTGGTCTTAAGGGAGAGGCGCCACATCCCTGTGTCTTATTTTCAGGGGATGGCTTCTATTTCTCAAATGTGTAGAAATCCTGCTACGGCTTATTTGATGGCTACGGCTTATTTGAGGACAGTGATGGCTAACCTTGGCCCTCCAGATGTTTTGGAACTACAACTCCCATCATCCCTAGCTAACAGGACCACCAGTGGTCAGGGATGATGGGAGTTGTAGTCCCAAAACATCTGGAGTGTCAAGGTTAGCCATCACTGTTTTAGGAGAAACAGGGTAAGAACAAAGCTGCACAAAATCCAATTGCTGATGCCGTTGTGTGTCTCCCGTCGGTTCAGGTTTTCCAAGGGTGTGGACAGCCCAAGACCCTCGCGCAGAGCCGGACGTCGCGCTCCATCTCCGAAAGCAGCTTCAGCGCCCGTTTCAGACCCTACAACCCAGAGGAGAGGCCGACCACCGCAGCTGGAACCAGTTTAGATAGACTGGTGGGTATACCGAGATCAACAGCACTAGGAATGGGGGTCTTCTCTCCCCTGCCCAATATATTGCATAGAGCCGCACTGCCCAGCTGGTGACCCACAGGCCTGAAGGCTCATTCTGGTTATTATCTACCGTATTTTCCGCTCCATAATGCGCCCCGGACCATAACGCGCACCTCGTTTTTAGAGGAGGAAAACCAGAAAAAATAATTTTTTTCTGGTTTTCCTCCTCTAAAAGGCTGGGAGGGAGGGAGGGAGGGAAGAGAGAGAGAAGGAAGGAAAAGAAGGAAGGAAGGAAAGAAGGAAAGAAGGGGTGAAAGAGAGACAAGGAAGGAAGGGGTGAAAGAGAGAGAGGAGAGAGGGAGGGAAGAGAGAGAGAAGGAAGGAAAGAAGGGGTGAAAGAGAGACAAGGAAGGAAGGGGTGAAAGAGAGAGAGGAGGGAGGGAGGGAAGAGAGAGAGAAAGAAGGAAAAGAAGGAAGGAAGGAAAGAAGGGGTGAGAGAGAGAGAAGGAAGGAAGGAAAGAAGGAAGGAAAGAAAGAAAAAAGAGAAAGAAAGAAAGAAAGAAAGAAAGAGGGGTGTGAGAGAGAGGGAAGGAAGGAAAGGGTGAGAGAGAGTGAAAGAAAGAGGGAGAAGGAAGGAAGGGGTGAGAGAGAGAAAGAAAGAGAGACAAGGAAGGGGTGGAAGAGAGAGAGGAGAGAGGGAAGGAAGAAGGGAGGGAGGGAAGAGAGAGAAGAAAGGGAGGGAGGGGTAAGAGGGAAAGAGACAGAGAGAGAGAGGAAGAGAGAAAGAAGGAAGGAAGGAAGGAAAGAGAGAGGAAGAGAGGAAGAAAGGAAGAGAGAGAGAAGGAAGGAATGAAAGAAAGAAAAAGAAAGAAAGAAAGAGAGACAAGGAAGGAAGGGGTGAAAGAGATCGAGGAGAGAGGGAAGATGCTGCTTGCTTCTTCACCCCCCCCCCTGCAAAAGAAGGCTTTTACGAGTGGCGGCGGCAGCGGGGAGGAGCGAGAAACACCTCCGCTGTAGCGGAGGAGATGCTGCTCGTTCTTCCCCCCCTCGGCACCGCTGCCTGCCGCTCGCAGGGATCGGTGCGCAGCGCGGGGTGGTGGTGGGATCAGCAAGCTGCGTGGGGTTGGGTGGAGGAACTAGCCCCGGCTCCGATCTCTTGCGAGCATCAGAGGCAGGCGGCCGCAGAAGCGGCGCCCAGTGCCTTCGCTCCATAACGCGCACGGACTTTCCCCCTTCCTTTTTTGGAGGAAAAAGGTGCGCGTTATGGAGCGAAAAAGACGGTGTATATACAGTGGTACCTCGACTTACGAATCTAATGCGTTCCGAATGCACATTCGGAAGTCGAAAAACTCGTCAGTCGGAACGCGATTTCCCATAGGAATGCATGAAAAACGGATTAATGCGCTCCTATGGGAAGAGAAATCGACGGTCACTTACCTTTTCGATGTGGACGGCCAGGCTCCCGCAGCTCTCCTCTTCTTGCAGGCGGCTCTGAGGGGTGCTCGCCGCCGCCATGGCGCGGAAAAACCCGCGCTGGGCCTCTACGGCGCGGAAAAAAGCCGCGCCGGGCTGCTACAGCCCCAAAAAAAAAACCTTGCCGGGCCTCCACGGCAAAAAACGAAGCCGCGCTGCGCCTCCACGGCGCTAAAAAAAGCCGCTCCAGGTTCCGCTCGCGACCAAAATGGCCGCTCGAGCGAAGTCCCGCCTTCTCTTCCCACCGGAAATACAGTGGAACCTCGACTTCCGATTCGGAAGTCGAAAAATTCGTAAGCGCGCGGCCGGTTTTTCCCATTCGTAACTCGAAAAATACGTAAGTCGAGTTACTCGTAAGTCGGGGTACCACTGTACTTACTTACTTGCTGAACTAGATGGATCAGAAAGCAAGTTCTCACAGAGAGCTCTCGTTGCGGTGTGGGCAGAGACAGTCACTTCCTGGTTGGGGGAAGGGCTTGCTGGCCACAGCATTATTGACCCGGACTGTTGCTGGGTGAATTTGCATGTTGCAAATTTTGATGGACAGCCCAACGTCCTATTTCAGATCCTGTGGGCGGATCTGTGACCACTCTGGCTGGAGCTTCGGATCTCCCAACCCCCCTTCCCTGGTATAGGCTGGTGTGTTGACCTTGCTGTGCCTGTTATGGGGTCGTCTCCGCTTAGGTAGAGGCCTGGTAGGAATTTTGTCCAATTGGCGAATTGGCACCTGCCTATTGGTTTTTGCCTACTATACAGCAATTAGTCACAACTTGTAAGGTTGGCGGTCAGGCATTGGTTCGGTGGTATAGGTGGGCGGTGCCCACCAAGTGGTGATGTCGGTGTTGGGAATTCCGTTAGAGCAGTGTTCCCCAACCTTGGGCCTCCAGCTGTTTTTGGACTACAACGCCCATCATCCCTCGCTAGCAAGACCAGTGGTCCGGGATGATGGGAATTGTAGTCCAAAAACAGCTGGAGGCCCAAGGTTGGGGAACACTGCTCTAGCTCAGTGTTCCCCAAACTCGGCCCTCCAGATGTTTTGGGACAACAACGCCCATCATCCCTCGCTAGCAAGACCAGTGGTCAGGGATGATGGGAATTGTAGTCCAAAAACAGCTGGAGGCCCAAGGTTGGGGAACACTGCGTTAAAGGAAGCCAGGGGTTCTACATTGCTTGTCCGAACCCGGTGGGTTGCTGGGCCACGCAGGAGCCCCTGTGGACCCCTGGGGAGGGGGAGTCGCTGATTTCACCAGCCTCCGTTAACTCTCCCCAGCTAATGGTTTCCCTGCGCTGACAAGTGGTCAGCTCTGTCCAGCCGGACAGCTAGTCTTGCTGACTAGGAGTCAGCCCTGTCCAGGAGGACAGCGTGAACCAATGCCTACGCAACCACTCGCGTGATTTGTATTCAATAAAGTTGTGGCCAAAAATATGCCCAAAACCCAAACGAAAATTTATGTTTCACTAGTTGAATTAAGCCCATTAATAATGGGCGCTAGCGGCGGCGACGGGGACCTGAGGCGCTTCCTTCTCCCCGCCTCAGGCGGCCAAGCCACCACCATGGCGGAGCCGCCTGTTGCCGCTGCCCCGCCGGCAGCCCCGGCGACGGCCGCCCTCCCCGCCGCCGCCACGGGTGGCTGAGGCGGGGAGAAAGAAGGGAGGGGGAGAAGCAGCAGCGCACGGGGAGCGGCCGCCATTGCAGCTGAAGCGGAGAGGTTCGGAGGCTCGCGCTGCGCTCCGACCTCACGCTCCTCCTCCTCTCTGCGCTCCAATCCGTGTGTCAGTGGAGCGCATGCGCAGTTGCGATTTCCACTGACACACGGACGGCGGACGCAGGGACACAGGGAGATTATTATAGAGGATGTGTGAGTTATTGGTGGGAATGACTGGGGGCCCTACACACGCAAAGATGGAGCTTCTTCTTTCTGGGGTTGTTTTGCTGAGCAAAAGAAGAGCAACTTTGACGATGCCCTTTGACGGACAGGTGACAGACGTGAAGGAAAAGCTGAAGCAAGCCAGGAAATTCTGGTCATCCCTTCCCAGCAATATCTGTAGCAATGAGAAGATGGCCGCTGACAGCAGCAACGAAGAAGACTGCTGGAACGGAAGCGACAAAAGCAGGTTTGCAAGAAACGCAATTCCTCCTTTCATAGAATCCTAGAATTGTAGCGTTGGGAAGGGACCACAAGGGTCATCCAGTCCAACCACCTGACAATGCAGGAATCATAGCTGCATTTTTTATTTAAATCAGATTTTTTTGAATTAAATCGGATTTTTTTGAATTAAATCGGATTTTTAAAATAAAATGCTTTTGGAGGAAAAATCTTTCTAAATATAGTCTTCTATTTAAGTTACATTGTAGTCCAAAGGCTCTTCATCAGGAAATAAGGATTTGTTTTAAGTTGATCAAGTGTGCTAAAACTCAGTCTAAGTTTTTTAAAAAAAAAAAAAAAAAAGTTTAACCACATCAGTTAACAAACATGGATACATATGCTATCATGTGATTGTTTTAGTTAAATAAATTGTTTAAATGCTTATTAAGGAAATGATTATTTTTCTCCTTCCAATAAAGTACAGCAGAAAAGTTGTCCAAATATAAACAGTTAACTTCTTAAACCTCACCATAATTTCATAATTATCTGTCTATGTATTTCTAGTAGTAGAACCAAATCAGTAATTTTGGATATAACTGTCAAAACGACTCTGAAAATGTCATATTCTAAAAATGAAACCTTCATTTGGTTGAAAATATGAAGATTATACCAGCAAGAAGGAGTCTTTCTATAAAATAAAATATGGTTTAAATCAAGTCTTACTGACTAGTGATTTAAATCAAGCCTTACCGGTACTGACTAGTGATTTAAATCGTGATTTAAATCGTGATTTAAATCAATTTGATTTGAATCAAATCCACCCTGACAGCTATGCAGGTATGATTGCATAGTTAGTGTACAATATTGAGCTTGATGGACAAATGGTCTAACTTTGTATAAGGCAGCTTCCTAGGTCAGTGATGGCTAACCTTGACACTCCAGATGTTTTGAGACTACAACTCCCATCATCCCTGACCACTGGTCCTGTTAGCTAGGGATGATGGGAGTTGTAGTTCCAAAACATCTGGAGTGTCAAGGTTAGCCATCACTGTGACCTAGGTTCTTGAGCAGACAAGAGGGGTGTGAAGACAACGTCCCCTCTCCCGCTGTCTCTTCCATCCATCCCTCATCATGACCATTGCTGACCATTGACTGAGTGGCCTCTGATGGAGTGAATGCTGTCTGTCACAGGTATGTCTACGCAGTGACGGTGAACGGCTTAGCCAACCAGGCGACCAATCCGGAAGTGCAAGTTGACACCTCGAAGCCGGACGTGGTGATTCGCCGGCAAATCGTGGCTCTCCGCGTGATGACCAGCAAGATGAAGACGGCCTACAACGGAAAAGACGTTGACTTCCTTGATATAAGTAAGTGCAGATGAGTCTTAACCCAAGGCAGTGATGGCTAACCTTGACACTCCAGATGTTTTGGGACTACAACTCCCATCATCCCTGACCACTGGTCCTGTTAGCTAGGGATGATGGGAGTTGTAGTTCCAAAACATCTGGAGTGTCAAGGTTAGCCATCACTGGCCTAATGTTAACTAAATGGGGGGTGACCATCTTGCTATTAAAATATGATTAATAATCATTGCTTTATAAGAATTAAAATTAAGATAATTATAAAGATCGACTGGTGAAGAATAGTGTTGCTTAACCCGAAAAAACAGATCCGGAGCCTCTTATTTGCGCTGCCCGAAGCTTAATTGCAACAACGCAAAACTTTGCCACTGCAGCAGTGACCTTAGAATTGGAATCAGAGAGTAGCCAGAACATAATACCCTGTTTCTCCTCAAATAAGACGTAGCCATCAAATAAGCCGTAGCAGGATTTCTACACATTGGAGAAATAGAAGCCATCCCCTGAAAATAAGACATAGGGATGTGGCGCCTCTCCCTTAAGACCAGGCATCCCCAAACTGCGGCCCTCCAGATGTTTTGGCCTACAACTCCCACCATCCCTCGCTAGCAAGACCAGTGGTCAGGGATGATGGGAGTTGTAGTCCCAAATTGTAGATGTTTGGGGACTACAACTCCCATGATCCCTAGCTAACTGGACCAGTGGTCAGGGATGATGCGAATTGTAGTCCCTAATTATAGATGTTTGGGGACTACAGCGCCCATGATCCCTAGCTAACAGGACCAGTGGTCAGGGATGATGCGAATTGTAGTCCCTAATTATAGATGTTTGGGGACTACAACGCCCATGATCCCTAGCTAACAGGAACAGTGGTCAGGGATGATGGGAATTGTAGTCCCTAATTGTAGATGATTGGGGACTACAATTCCCATCATCCCTAGCGAACAGGACCAGTGGTCAGGGATGATGGGAGTTGTAGTCCCAAAACATCTGGAGTGTCAAGGTTAGCCATCACTGTTTGGATTTGATCTCCCGCTTTATCACTCCCCGAAGGAGTCTCCAAGCGGCTCACATTCTCCTTTCCCTTCCTCCCCCACAACAAACCCTCTGTGAGGTGAGTGAGGCTGAGAGACTTCAGAGAAGTGTGACTAGCCCAAGGTCACCCAGCAGCTGCATGTGGAGGAGTGGAGACACGAACCCGGTTCCCCAGATAACGAGCCTACCGATAACGAGCCTACACCACACTGGCTTAGGAGTGTTTTAGGAGAAATTAAAATTCTTTGGTTTTCCTAAAGCAGTTTATGTGCCTCACAAAAATAGTAGTCGATTCAAATTCCTCATACCCAAAAACATATTTTTAAATACCCCCTCACTGAAGAAATTTGCAAAAATTATATTCCCCCATCTAAAATGGCACACCCTGAATTGCATCATCCATCATTTTATTATGATGGGAATTGTAGTCCCAAATTGTAGATGTTTGGGGACTACAACTCCCATGATCCCTAGCTAACAGGACCAGTGGTCAGGGATGATGGGAGTTGTAGTCCCAAGACATCTGGAGTGTCAAGGTTAGCCATCACTGTCCTAGAATCCTTTTCACATGTACTGCTCTCAAGCCAGGAGTCACCCATCCTGTATTTGTGCCTTTCCTTTTTTTTGCCCAAGTGTAGTACTTGACATTTCTCCCTGTTAAAATAGATCTGAATAGAATGCTAGAATTAGAGAGTTAACCAACTGCCTGTGCAATTCTTCCAGGCGATGAAAGCAGCGGAGAAGGCAGCGGAAGCGGCTGCGACGCGCAGCAGTGCTCTCCCGAACTTGTGAACAACGCGACAGACGTCAAACAGGACACCAACAAAATGGACAAAAGTGCCGGCCCCGGCAGTGCCTCCTCCAGGGTGGCCCCCTCCGAAGCCCCTCTCCTCTTCATCGCCCTCTTTTTCCTGGCCGTGCAGAGACAGTGGAGATAACTGTTACTTTTCGAGGGTGGCTAATGACTGCTATTCAAACGAAAAAAGGCACCCAAATTGGCACCCGGTTTCACTTTTGAACCATCTAGTGACTTGAGGTGGGGGGCAGGGAGGAGGGGTGTGTGATTTGTAAGTTAATGGACAGCAGTGTACAGTTTTTACTCCCGGTACTTCCCTTGATCTAGATGCTATACTCCTATGGATGCAGCCCAGAATTGCATTGGCTTTTTGAGCTGCTGCATCACACTGTTGACTCATGTCAAGTTTGTGGTCTACCAAGACTCCTAGATCCTTTTCACATGTACTGCTCTCAAGCCAGGTGTCACCCATCCTGTATTTGTGCCTTTCCTTTTTTTGGCCCAAGTGTAGTACTTTACATTTCTCCCCGTTCAAATTCATCCTGTTTGCCTTGGCCCAGTTCTCCAATCTGTTCATGTCATTTTGAAGTGTGATCCTGTCCTCTGGGGTATTAGCCACCCCTCCCAATTGGGTGTCATCTGCAAACTTGCTCAGGATGCCCTCAAGCCCATCATCCAAGTCATTGATCAAGATGTTGAAGAAGACTGGGCCCAAGACAGAACCCTGTGGCACCCCACTAGTCACTTCTCTCCAGGATGAAGAGGAGCCATTGATGAGCACCCTTTGGGTTCGGTCAGTCAGCCAGTTACAAATCCACTGAATGGTAGCATTGTCTAGCCCGCATTTTACCAGCTTCTTTACAAGAATATCATGGGGCACCTTGTCAAAGGCCTTGCCTTTGGACACAGTATTCCAGGTGGGGTCTGACCAGAGCGGAATACAGTGGTACTATTACTTCCCTTGATCTAGATGCTATACTCCTCTTGATGCAGCCCAGAATTGCATTGGCTTTTTGAGCTGCTGCATCACACTGTGGACTCATGTCAAGTTGATGGTCTACCACGGTGATGGCTAACCTTGACCCTCCAGATGTTTTGGGACTACAACTCCCATCATCCCTGACCACTGATCCTGTTAGCTTGGGATGATGGGAGTTGTAGTTCCAAAACATCTGGAGGGTCAAGGTTAGCCATCACTGGTCTACCAAGACTCCTAGATCCTTTTCACATGTACTGCTCTCAATCCAGGTGTGTGTGTGTGTTTTCCGGTTGTTCCTTCTATTTTTATACTGAAACATTAATTGCTTGGTCGACCAGGGTCAGGATTTCGGTTCAAATCCCCCACCCCCCGCACTGAACCCCCCCAAAAAGAAGAACTTTTATATAAAAGATAGATTTGTATTGGCTGAGATACTACAATAAATTGCTCCTGAGGGGCACGATATTTCCAGAAGTCGCCAGTTGATTTCTTAAAACACCGTGTTACTGCGCCAGACATATTTCTGGCTAGATCAGTGATGGCTAACCTTGACCCTCCAGATGTTTTGGGACTACAACTCCCATCATCCCTGATCACTGGTCCTGTTAGCTAGGGATGATGGGAGTTGTAGTCCCCAAACATCTACAATTTGGGACTGCAATTCCCATCATCCCTGACCACTGGTCCTGTTAGCTAGGGATCATGGGAGTTGTAGTCCCCAAACATCTATAATTTGGGACTACAATTCCCATCATCCCTTACCACTGTTCCTGTTAGCTAGGGATCATGGGAGTTGTAGTCCCCAAACATCTACAATTTGGGACTACAATTCCCATCACCCCTTACCACTGGTCCTGTTAGCTAGGGATCATGGGAGTTGTAGTCCCCAAACATTTACAATTTGGGACTACAATTCCCATCATCCCTGACCACTGGTCCTGTTTGCTGGGGATCATGGGAGTTGTAGTCCCCAAACATCTACAATTTGGGACTACAGTTCGCATCATCCCTGACCACTGGTCCTGTTAGCTAGGGATCATGGGAGTTGTAGTTCCAAAACATCTGGAGTGTCAAGGTTAGCCATCACTGGGCTAGATGTTTGGTGTTTCTATTGGTTGGGGGTTTTTTGCGGGGGGTGGAGGGGTCCAGTTGCGGAAAGCTGCTCGCAGAAAACGCGAGAAAGGTTATAAATTCATGCATGGGAAGGAGGGGGTGTGTGAATTGTAAATAACGGTTGCTTTTTGCAAGGAGTTGTGGCTCAATCCCGTTGCTCAATCCCAGCTCCTGCCAACCTAGCAGTTCGAAAGCACACCAGTGCAAGTAGATAAATAGGTACCACTCCGGCGGGAAGGTAGACGGCGTTTCCGTGCGCTGCTCTGGTTCGCCAGAAGCGGCTTAGTCCTGCTGGCCACATGACCCGGAAGCTGTACGCCGGATCTCGGCCAATAATGCGAGATGAGCGCCGCAACCCCAGAGTCGGACACGACTGGACCTAATGGTCAGGGGTCCCTTTACCTTTACCCCACTGGTGTCTGGAAAAAAACCTGGTTCCCCCCTAATTTTCCCAGTTTTCCCCCAGGCCTTCCCATATTAAGAGGATGCCAGCAAGGTTGAATCTTTTGGTAAAGATAACCTAAATCCAGTAAAGAGGTAGATAAGCGCCGCAATGAGCGCTTATCATCTGAGATGAGCGCCGCAACCCCAGAGTCGGTCACGACTGGACCTAATGGTCAGGGGTCCCTTTACCTTTACCTTTAACTTAAAGGTTTCTTATTGCTAATTTTTTTTTGGGAAAATGATGAAAAATGGATGAAGATGTGGCCATTTGTTTAAACTTTTGTTGACTGGGCCAGGAATATTACTTACACCCGAGGAGTACATATAGCTCCATGAGGATGAAATTGGGTGGAAACCATGTTTTTTAAAGAAATAGTGGCTTTTTCGCAAGCATGCATCTTTTTGAAGAGTAGAAAAAAAAAGAATAAATCATAGTCCAAGTTGTCTACTTAAAAATAGATTTTTAAAATACATTTTTGAACTATTAAAAATGGTAGAATACATTTTAAAATGAAGAATGTATTGATTGTAAAATGTATTTAAAATTATAATACAATATTAAAAAATTACGTTATCGGAGATCCCCAGGGTTAAAAAAAAGGGGGGGCACATTATCTACCTGGCCCGGGCCTCTACCTGGCTCTGCAAGGGCCTGCCACCGACTAAGAAACTACCTCATTTCTGAGGTATTTCCCTCCCAAAGTTTTTGTTTTTGTTTTTAGTGCTATTACACTGAAGAAGAAGAAAACGGCAAGCCGGGCCGACAGCACACAACCAAAGGAGTGATCCCCTACAGATCTCGTTCGATTGCTTTTAATTCTGAGCCTCAAACTACCATGTTTCTCCTAAAATAAGACACCATCTTATATTCCCCCCCCTCAAAAAAACACAGTATGGCTTATTTTCGGGGGATGTCTTATTTTAACCGCTCCGCGTCGGGACGCAGCTTAAGCAGGCATCCCCAAACTTTGGCCCTCCAGGTGTTTTGGACTAAAATTCCCATCATCCCTGACCACTGGTCCTGTTAGCTAGGGATCATGGGAGTTGTAGTCCCCAAACATCTACAATTTGGGACTACAACTCCCATCATCCCTGACCACTGATCCTGTTAGCTAGGGATCATGCGAGTTGTAGTCCCCAAACATCTACAATTTGGGACTACAATTCCCATCATCCCTGACCACTGGTCCTGTTAGCTAGGGATCATGCGAGTTGTAGTCCCCAAACATTTACAATTTGGGACTACAATTCCCATCATCCCTGACCACTGGTCCTGTTAGCTAGGGATGATGGGAGTTGTAGTTCCAAAACATTGGAGTGTCAAGGTTAGCCATCACTGATCTAGGTGGATAACTCATGCGGTTTTTTGGGTTTTTTTTTGAGTTTTTATCCATACATCACCACCAACCGCACACAAAATCCATACCACAAACAACACAACATAAAATACAGACCAACATACAAACAAATTAAGATTTTTAACATAATCAGAGTTACTTTTTTCTAATCAATTCATTCTTTACAAAAACAAAGAATAATAATAATCAAATGTGTAAATATCTACATAGATATTCTCAATATACCGGTCATTCATTCTAGTTCTAATAGACTTCCCTTGTAACTCCATTAATCCAAGTAAATGCATCAAAAACAGAAAAAGGTCAATGACACTGACATCCATATTGTCGTAATCAATAAGATTAGGTGGATAACTCATGCGTTTTATTTTGCTGGCTGGTGGCTAATGAGCTTGCCAGTGAGATTTACATAGGCTGCAAGGAAACATGGAATTTCTTGGAGCCTCCGCCAGCCGGGCTGGGGGGCGGGCAGGGGAGTTGTGAGAAATAAAACTGAGTAGAGCTCAGAAGAGACAAAACGAGCTATTGGGGAGGGGAGAACTTGGTCTACATACGGAATAATAGGAGTTTTCTGGATCCTCAACATGGAGTCTATGTAAAGGGCCTGTTCATAGAATCATAGAATCCTAGAGTTGGAAGAGACCCCAAGGGCCATCCAGTCCAACCCCCTGCCAAGCAGGAATCATCATCATCATCATTATTATTATTATTATTATTATTATTATTATCATCATCATAGAATCCTAGAGTTGGAAGAGACCACAAGGGCCATCCAGTCCAACCCCCTGCCAAGCAGGAATCATCATCATCATCTTATTATTATTATTATTATTATTATTATTATTATTATTATTATTATTATTATCATAGAATCCTAGAGTTGGAAGAGACCCCAAGGGCCATCCAGTCCAACCCCCTGCCAAGCAGGAATCATCATCATCATCATTATTATTATTATTATTATTATTATTATTATTATTATTATTATTATTATTATCATAGAATCCTAGAGTTGGAAGAGACCACAAGGGCCATCCAGTCCAACCCCCTGCCAAGCAGGAATCCTTATTCATATTATTATTAGAATCCTAGAATCCTAGAGTTGGAAGAGACCCCAAGGGCCATCCAGTCCAACCCCCTGCCAAGCAGGAAACACCATCAAAGCATTCCTGACAGGAGGGCGAAAGAGGAGAGCGCAAAATATGGTATCCAAAAAACGAAGATCATGGCCACTGGTCCCATCACCTCCTGGCAAATAGAAGGGGAAGAAATGGAGGCAGGGAGAGATTTCACTTTCTTGGGTTCCATGATCACTGCAGATGGTGACAGCAGTCACGAAATTAGAAGACGCCTGCTTCTTGGGAGAAAAGCAATGACAAACCTAGACAGCATCTTAAAAAGCAGAGACATCACCTTGCCAACAAAGGTCCGTATAGTTAAAGCTCTGGTTTTCCCAGTAGTAATGTACGGAAGTGAGAGCTGGACCATAAAGAAGGCTGATCGCCGAAGAATGGATGCTTTTGAATTATGGTGCTGGAGGAGACTCTTGAGAGTCCCATGGACTGCAAGAAGATCAAACCTCTCCATTCTTCAAGAAATCAGCCCTGAGTGCTCACTAGAAGGACAGATCCTGAAGTTGAGGCTCCAGTACTTTGGCCACCTCATGAGAAGAGAAGACTCCCTAGAAAAGACCCTGATGTTGGGAAAGATGGAGGGCACAAGGAGAAGGGGACGGCAGAGGATGAGATGGCTGGACAGTGTTCTTGAAGCTACTAACATGAGTTTGGCCAAACTGCGAGAGGCAGTGAAGGATAGGCGTGCCTGGCGTGCTCTGGTCCAGGGGGTCACGAAGAGTCGGAAACGACTGAACGACTGAACAACAACATAGATAGATAGATAGATAGATAGATAGATAGATAGATAGATAGATATAGATAGATAGATAGATAGATAGATGATAGATAGATAGATAGATAGAGATTAGATAAAGCTTTTTTAACCTTCTCACCCATTGCTTTTTCCTGTAAGACTAATTGCAGCCGTTAACAGTCGTCAACAGGTTTACCACAGCTATCAACCTTTCACCCATTTCCACCACCCCTCTGAGTAATACCCCTCCCCGCCCTCTCACTATATATAAGGGTCTGGTGACTTTTGTTTCAGTGTATCTGAAGAAGTGTGCATGCACACGAAAGCTCATACCAAGAACAAACTTAGTTGGTCTCTAAGGTGCTACTGGAAGGATTTTTTTAATTTTATTTTGTTTTGACTATGACAGACCAACACGGCTATCTACCTTTAACAGAGATTAGATAGATAGAGATTAGATATAGATAGATAGATAGATAGATAGATAGATAGATAGATAGATAGATAGATAGATAGATAGATATAGATTGATAGATAGAGATAGATAGATAGATAGATAGATAGATAGATAGATGATAGATAGATAGATAGATAGATAGATGATAGATAGATAGATAGATAGATAGAGATTAGATAGATAGATGATAGGTAGATAGATAGATAGATAGATAGATAGATAGAGATTAGATAGATAGATAGATAGATAGATAGATAGATAGATATTAGATAGATAGATAGATAGATAGATAGGCAGTGGAAGACAGGAGTGCCTGGCGTGCTCTGGTCCAGGGGGTCACGAAGAGTCGGACACGACTGAACGACTGAACGACAACAACAGATAGATAGATAGATAGATAGATAGATAGATAGATAGATAGAGATTAGATAGATAGATAGATAGATAGATAGAGATTAGATAGATAGATAGATAGATAGATAGATAGACAGACAGACAGTGGAAGACAGGAGTGCCTGGCGTGCTCTGGTCCAGGGGGTCACGAAGAGTCGGACACGACTGAACGACTGAACGACAACAACAGATAGATAGATAGATAGATAGAGATTAGATAGATAGATAGATAGATAGACAGACAGTGGAAGACAGGAGTGCCTGGCGTGCTCTGGTCCAGGGGGTCACGAAGAGTCAGACACGACTGAACGACTGAACGACAACAACAGATAGATAGATAGATAGATAGATAGATAGATAGATAGATAGAGATTAGATAGATAGATAGATAGATAGATAGAGATAGAGATTAGATAGATAGATAGATAGATAGATAGATAGATAGATAGGCAGTGGAAGACAGGAGTGCCTGGCGTGCTCTGGTCCAGGGGGTCACGAAGAGTCAGACACGACTGAACGACTGAACGACAACAACAGATAGATAGATAGATAGATAGATAGATAGATAGAGATTAGATAGATAGATAGATAGATAGATAGATAGAGATAGAGATTAGATAGATAGATAGATAGATAGATAGATAGATAGATAGATAGGCAGTGGAAGACAGGAGTGCCTGGCGTGCTCTGGTCCAGGGGGTCACGAAGAGTCGGACACGACTGAACGACTGAACAACAACAACAGATAGATAGATAGATAGATAGATAGATAGATAGATAGAGATTAGATAGATAGATAGATAGATAGATAGATAGAGATTAGATAGATAGATAGATAGATAGATAGATAGATAGATAGATATTAGATAGATATTAGATAGATAGATAGATAGATAGATAGATAGATAGATAGGCAGTGGAAGACAGGAGTGCCTGGCGTGCTCTGGTCCAGGGGGTCACGAAGAGTCGGACACGACTGAACGACTGAACGACAACAACAGATAGATAGATAGATAGATAGATAGATAGATAGATAGATAGAGATTAGATAGATAGATAGATAGATAGATAGATAGATAGAGATTAGATAGATAGATAGATAGATAGATAGATAGATAGACAGACAGACAGTGGAAGACAGGAGTGCCTGGCGTGCTCTGGTCCAGGGGGTCACGAAGAGTCGGACACGACTGAACGACTGAACGACAACAACAGATAGATAGATAGATAGATAGAGATTAGATAGATAGATAGATAGATAGACAGACAGTGGAAGACAGGAGTGCCTGGCGTGCTCTGGTCCAGGGGGTCACGAAGAGTCAGACACGACTGAACGACTGAACGACAACAACAGATAGATAGATAGATAGATAGATAGATAGATAGATAGAGATTAGATAGATAGATAGATAGATAGATAGATAGATAGATAGATAGATATAGAGATTAGATAGATAGATAGATAGATAGATAGATAGATAGATAGGCAGTGGAAGACAGGAGTGCCTGGCGTGCTCTGGTCCAGGGGGTCACGAAGAGTCAGACACGACTGAACGACTGAACGACAACAACAGATAGATAGATAGATAGATAGATAGATAGAGATTAGATAGATAGATAGATAGATAGATAGATAGATAGATAGATAGATAGAGATAGAGATTAGATAGATAGATAGATAGATAGATAGATAGATAGATAGATAGGCAGTGGAAGACAGGAGTGCCTGGCGTGCTCTGGTCCAGGGGGTCACGAAGAGTCGGACACGACTGAACGACTGAACAACAACAACCCTTTTCCTCCGGGGCAACTTCCACAAGGAGTCCAGAAAAGAGATGTTCAAGATTCCCTCCCCATGTGCAAGCACATCGCCAGTAACGCTATTGCATTCTTGGCGCAAAGTTCACCCAGCCCAGGACTTGAAGGCTATATCCAACCAACAGCCATGAAAAAGGCTGAATAAGCCCCTCTTCAGAAGGAACCGGGCACCTTCTGTGGGCTGGGTCACTCCTGGTAATGAATTGGCGCACATCCACATCACCATGCAAGGAGGCAGAAAACCATTTATTTCTGGACGAAAAGCCAACGGGTAATTATCTGGTTTTTCTCCTCAGCAGAACGTGCTGCACAGTGTTCTTTCCTTTGCTGAAGAAGCAGCCACAAGCCAGATGGAGAATGCCATATCTGGGTTTGCTGGATTGGGCGCTGCTTGTTGTTGCTCAGTCGTGGCGCCTCTCCCTTAAGACCAGGCATCCCCAAACTGCCGCCCTCCAGATGTTTTGGCCTACAACTCCCATGATCCCTAGCTAACAGGACCAGTGGTCAGAGGTGATGTGAATTGTAGTCCCAAATTGTAGATGTTTGGGGACTACAACGCCCATGATCCCTAGCTAACCGGACCAGTGGTCAGGGATGATGCGAATTGTAGTCCCAAATTGTAGATGTTTGGGGACTACAACTCCCATGATCCCTAGCTAACAGGACCAGTGGTCAGGGATGATGGGAATTGTAGTCCCAAATTGTAGGTGTTTGGGGACTACAACTCCCATGATCCCTAGCTAACAGGACCAGTGGTCAGGGATGATGCGATTTGTAGTCCCAAATTGTAGATGTTTGGGGACTACAACTCCCGTGATCCCTAGCTTACAGGACCAGTGGTCAGGGATGATGGGAATTTTAGTCCCAAATTGTAGATGTTTGGGGACTACAACTCCCATGATCCCTAGCTAACCGGACCAGTGGTCAGGGATGATGCGAATTGTAGTCCCAAATTGTAGATGTTTGGGGACTACAACTCCCATGATCCCTAGCTAACAGGACCAGTGGTCAGGGATGATGCGAATTGTAGTCCCAAATTGTAGGTGTTTGGGGACTACAACTCCCATGATCCCTAGCTAACAGGACCAGTGGTCAGGGATGATGGGAATTGTAGCCCCAAATTGTAGATGTTTGGGGACTACAACTCCCATGATCCCTAGCTAACAGGACCAGTGGTCAGGGATGATGGGAATTGTAGTCCCAAATTGTAGATGTTTGGGGACTACAACTCCCATGATCCCTAGCTAACAGGACCAGTGGTCAGGGATGATGCGAATTGTAGTCCCAAATTGTAGGTGTTTGGGGACTACAACTCCCATGATCCCTAGCTAACAGGACCAGTGGTCAGGGATGATGGGAATTGTAGCCCCAAATTGTAGATGTTTGGGGACTACAACTCCCATCATCCCTAGCTAACAGGACCAGTGGTCAGGGATGATGGGAATTTTAGTCCCAAACATCTGGAGGGCCGAAGTTTGGGGATGCCTGCTTAAGCTGCGTACCGACGCGGAGCGGTTAAAATAAGACATCCCCCGAAAATAAGCCATACTGTGTTTTTTTTGAGGGGGGGGAAATATAAGACAGTGTCTTATTTTAGGAGAAACACGGTACTGGATTCATTTTGGCAGAAGAACTGCCTTTCAAAATTCCCATGTTTCCCCCCACAACATTCCTTTCCTTTAAAGGAGCAGCCTGGGGTGTGGGAGAAAGCATGTTGAGGGTGGAGGGATGGAGAGAGGGAAGAATCCAGACACCTTACGTAGTGTGTATTCACTCCAGCAAAATCAACCACAAAGCAGGATTCCATTGCGGAGCGCAGACCACACACCACATGTCAGATTTGCAGAGGACAAGGGATCCCGATCGCGTTAACGGCTTCTGTATGATGCAAACATTCCTGCCATGGAGCCAGTTCTCCATTAAATCTCTCGGTCCTGCCCAGATTCTCTCCCCCACCCAACCCCGCCACCCAAGCTCTTCCGGGCATCCTCCCAAAATCAGCTCCAGAGCTGAACCAGGCAGCCTACACCCAGGTGACAAAGGATCTAGGAGTCTTGGTAGACCACCAACATGACATGAGTCCACAGTGTGATGAGCAGCTCAAAAAGCCAATGCAATTCTGGGCTGCATCAATAGGAGTATAGCATCTAGATCAAGGGAAGGAATAGGACCACTGTATTCCGCTCTGGTCAGACCTCACCTGGAATACTGTGTCCAGTTCTGGGCACCACAGTTCAAGAAGGATATTGACAAGCTGGAACGTGTCCAGAGGAGGGCAACCAAATGGTCAAAGGCCTGGAAACGATGCCTTATGAGGAACGGCCTAGGGAGCTGGGTATGTTTAGCCTGGAGAAGAGAAGGTTCAGGGGTGATAGGATAGCCATGTTCAAATATATCAAAGGATGTCATCTAGAGGAGGGAGAAAGGTTGTTTGCTGCTCCAGAGAAGTGGACACGGAGCAACGGATTCAAACGACAAGAAAGAAGATTCCACCTCAACATTAGGAAGAACTTCCTGACAGTAAGAGCTGTTCGACAGTGGGATTTGCTGCCAAGGAGGGTGGTGGAGTCTCCTTCTTTGGAGGTCTTTAAGCAGAGGCTGGACAGCCACCTGTCAGGAATGCTTTGATGGTGTTCCTGCTTGGCAGGGGGTTGGACTGGATGGCCCTTGGGGTCTCTTCCAACTCTAGGATTCTATGATTCTAATAATAATATTCATAATGATTCCTGCTTGGCAGGGGGTTGGACTAGATGGCCCTTGGGGTCTCTTCCAACTCTAGGATTCTCTGATTCTAATAATAATATTCATAATGATTCCTGCTTGGCAGGGGGTTGGACTGGATGGCCCTTGGGGTCTCTTCCAACTCTAGGATTCTAGGATTCTAATAATAATATTCATAATGATTCCTGCTTGGCAGGGGGTTGGACTGGATGGCCCTTGGGGTCTCTTCCAACTCTAGGATTCTAGGATTCTAATAATAATATGAATAATGATTCCTGCTTGGCAGGGGGTTGGACTGGATGGCCCTTGGGGTCTCTTCCAACTCTAGGATTCTAGGATTCTAGGATTCTATGAATTTTGACAACCTGTGCTACCGGTAATTCAGTTCCCCCAGCCTCCCTCCTCTTATGCCCCAGCCCTGTACTTTGTGCTTCTATAGTTAGATAGACCTTTTGCAAGGATATTCGTTAGATCCACTGGCATTTTTGAGCCAGAGAAGAGGCACCTCCTCCCGCCACCAGCTCTTCTCTTGAAAGCACCAGCACACACCCACTGTCTCTGAGCGCATTATGTGCGTCAAAGCTCCCCTTCTATTGGTGAGCGCCTGGCTGGGCTTGGAGGTTTGGTTTTTCCAAACTGGGAGCACATCAAAAGCAAAGATCTCCTGGACTTGCTTCAACATGCAACAGGAATGACAGCGACCAGCAGCTGCAAGCCTTCAAATATGTGCTTTCCATGTCAACACAAAATAATAAAAAATAAAATAGGGTGGGGGACATTCCGCTGGGGAAACACAATTTGAATTATGCCTCTCATCTCGCTTGGCATCAGCTTTCCAGGTACCGAGTCGTCGCCAACCAGCCGCCTTTTGCTGGATGCCAACATTTCTGGAAAGCTCTGCAAGGGCAGCCAAAGTCATGCCAAAAGCCAGGAAGGGAAGGAGATTTGCTTGGGAGCTGCCATAGCCAGCCTGTGCATTGCAGCAGAGAACACACACACGTCGTTGTCGTTCAGTCATGTCCGACTCTTCGTGACCCCCTGGACCAGAGCACGCCAGGCACTCCTGTCTTCCACTGCCTATCTATCTATCTATCTATCTATCTATCTATCTATCTATCTCTCTATCTATCTATCCATCCATCTATCTATCTAATCTCTATCTATCTATCTAATCTCTATCTATCTATCTATCTATCTATCTATCTATCTATCCATCTATCTAATCTCTATCTATCTATCTAATATCTATCTATCTATCTATCTATCTATCTATCTATCTATCTAATCTCTATCTATCTATCTATTCTCTATCTATCTATCTATCTATCTATCTATCTATCTATCTATCTGTTGTTGTTGTTGTTCAGTCGTTCAGTCGTGTCCGACTCTTCGTGACCCCATGGACCAGAGCACGCCAGGCACTCCTGTCTTCCACTGCCTATCTATCTATCTATCTATCTATCCATCCATCTATCTATCTAATCTCTATCTATCTATCTATCTATCTAATCTCTATCTATCTATCTATTCTCTATCTATCTATCTATCTATCTATCTATCTATCTATCTATCTGTTGTTGTTGTTGTTCAGTCGTTCAGTCGTGTCCGACTCTTCGTGACCCCATGGACCAGAGCACGCCAGGCACTCCTGTCTTCCACTGCCTATCTATCTATCTATCTATCTATCTATCTATCTATCTGCCTGTTGTTGTTGTTGTTCAGTCGTTCAGTCGTGTCCGACTCTTCGTGACCCCATGGACCAGAGCACGCCAGACACTCCTGTCTTCCACTGCCTATCTATCTATCTATCTATCTATCTATCTATCTATCTAATCTCTGTCTGTCTATCTATCTATCTATCTATCTATCTATCTATCTATCTATCTATCTGTTGTTGTTGCTGTTCAGTCGTTCAGTCGTGTCCGACTCTTCGTGACCCCCTGGACCAGAGCACGCCAGGCACTCCTGTCTTCCACTGCCTATCTATCTATCTATCTATCTAATCTCATCTATCTATCTATCTATCTGTTGTTGTTCAGTCGTTCAGTCGTGTCCGACTCTTCGTGACCCCATGGACCAGAGCACGCCAGGCACGCCTATCCTCCACTGCCTCTCGCAGTTTGGCCAAACTCATGTTAGTAGCTTCGAGAACACTGTCCAACCATCTCATCTTCTGTTGTCCCCTTCTCCTTGTGCCCTCCATCTTTCCCAACATCAGGGTCTTTTCTAGGGAGTCTTCTCTTCTCATGAGGTGGCCAAAGTACTGGAGCCTCAGCTTCAGGATCTTTCCTTCCAGTGAGCACTCAGGGCTGATTTCTTTAAGAATGGAGAGGTTTGATCTTCTTGCAGTCCATGGGACTCTCAAGAGTCTCCTCCAGCACCATAATTCAAAAGCATCAATTCTTCAGCGATCAGCCTTCTTTATGGTCCAGCTCTCACTTCCGTACATCACTACTGGGAAAACCATAGCTTTAACTATACGGACCTTTGTTGGCAAGGTGATGTCTTTGCTTTTTAAGATGCTGTCTGGGTTTGTCCTTGCTTTTCTCCCAAGAAGCAGGCGTCTTCTAATTCCGTGACTGCTGTCACCATCTGCAGTGATCATGGAACCCAAGAGAGTGAAATCTCTCCCTGCCTCCATTTCTTCCCCTTCTATTTGCCAGGAGGTGATGGGACCAGTGGAGTGCTTGGCAGGGGGTTGGACTGGATGGCCCTTGGGGTCTCTTCCAACTCTAGGATTCTAGGATTCTAATAATAATATTCATAATGATTCCTGCTTGGCAGGGGGTTGGACTGGATGGCCCTTGGGGTCTCTTCCAACTCTAGGATTCTAGGATTCTAATAATAATATTCATAATGATTCCTGCTTGGCAGGGGGTTGGACTGGATGGCCCTTGGGGTCTCTTCCAACTCTAGGATTCTAGGATTCTAATAATAATATTAATAATGATTCTGCTTAGCAGGGGGTTGGACTGGATGGCCCTTGGGGTCTCTTCCAACTCTAGGATTCTAGGATTCTAATAATAATATTCATAATGATTCCTGCTTGGCAGGGGGTTGGACTGGATGGCCCTTGGGGTCTCTTCCAACTCTAGGATTCTAGGATTCTAAGAATAATATTCATAATGATTCCTGCTTGGCAGGGGGTTGGACTGGATGGCCCTTGGGGTCTCTTCCAACTCTAGGATTCTAGGATTCTAATAATAATATGAATAATGATTCCTGCTTGGCAGGGGGTTGGACTGGATGGCCCTTGGGGTCTCTTCCAACTCTAGGATTCTGGGATTCTATGATTCTAACTGAAACAGATATTGAGACTGCAATTATGGGAACATCTCCTGGGGTGGATTTGTAAGCTCAGCCCAATGGGCTTGAATGACTGAAAATTAGCAAGGCTAATTTTCATGTCCCCATTCAGCCAGGCTCATGATTGGCAATTTCTTAATGGCCTTCGCAAAAGGAGCCTTTCTATATGGCACAAGAATCTTGGCTTCATTCTTACCTAAATTCCTTCTCTTTTAGGTCTTGTGAATGGGCCTGTTTCGTAGCCAACACAAACTTTGTCCAGTGAAAGAATGTAAGGGATTCGGAATAAAAGGAGCTTAGCTGTTCCTTTGCTCCTGTTATTTTAAAGCAGAAATAACTTTGGTTTCTCCCGAGCCTGGAGACAAAGCCCTGAAATGAAAAGCATGAAAAGGGCCTTCAAATATTCGCTAGGACAAGTACCGTGTTTCTCCTAAAATAAGACACCGTCTTATATTTTTGTCCCCTCAAAAAAACACAGTATGGCTTATTTTCGGGGGATGTCTTATTTTAACTGCTCCGCGTCGGTACGCAGCTTAAGCAGGCATCCGCAAACTTCGGCCCTCCAGATGTTTTGGACTACAATTCCCATCATCCCTGACCATTGGTCCTGTTAGCTAGGGATCATGGGAGTTGTAGTCCCCAAACATCGACAATTTGGGACTACAATTCGCATCATCCCTGACCACTGGTCCAGTTAGCTAGGGATGATGGGAGTTGTAGTCCCCAAACATCTACAATTTGGGACTACAATTCCCATCATCCCTGACCACTGGTCGTGTTAGCTAGGGATCATGGGAGTTGTAGGCCAAAACATCTACAATTTGGGACTACAATTCCCATCATCCCTGACCACTGGTCCTGTTAGCTAGGGATCATGGGAGTTGTAGGCCAAAACATCTACAATTTGGGACTACAATTCCCATCATCCCTGACCACTGTTCCTGTTAGCTAGGGATCATGGGAGTTGTAGTCCCCAAACATCTACAATTTGGGACTACAATTCCCATCATCCCTGACCACTGGTCCTGTTAGCTAGGGATCATGGGAGTTGTAGTCCCCAAACATCTACCATTTGGGACTACAATTCCCATCATCCCTGACCACTGGTCCTGTTAGCTAGGGATCATGGGAGTTGTAGTCCCCAAACATCTACAATTTGGGACTACAATTCCCATCATCCCTGACCACTGGTCCTGGTAGCTAGGGATGATGGGAGTTGTAGTCCCCAAACATCTACCATTTGGGACTACAATTCCCATCATCCCTGACCACTGTTCCTGTTGGCTAGGGATCCTGGGAGTTGTAGTCTCCAAACATCTACCATTTGGGACTACAATTCCCATCATCCCTGACCACTGTTCCTGTTGGCTAGGGATCATGGGAGTTGTAGGCCAAAACATCTGGAGGGCGGCAGTTTGGGGATGCCTGGTCTTAAGGGAGAGGCGCCACATCCCTATGTCTTATTTTCAGGGGATGGCTTCTATTTCTCAAATGTGTAGAAATCCTGCTCCGGCTTATTTGATGGCTACGTCTTATTTGAGGAGAAACAGGGTATGCCCATGGGATCCCTGCGACTCGTTGATACGATCCAGTCTTCCAGCTGAAGCCTCCAGGGAAGCCTCTGAGCGCGTGCAGAGCGCCGTTCCCAAGGTAGACTGCGCTGGGCCACGGAGGTTCCTTTCCCCCAAAAGAAGGACCTTTGGAGGGAAGGAGGAGGGGGCTGCAAGGAGCTGAAGGGGCTTCCCCTGGGCAGGGCCTTCTACACATGCTCAGAGTCGCCCTCGCCTCCTATAACCCTCGGTATAAAAGACTCTGGCAGTCGAGTGAGGGCAAAAGGTTCCGGAGTAGCCATCTTGGACGAGGGCAGGCGGAGGTCGCTTAAAGCGCGGCGGCAGCGAAAGGAGCTGAGGGCGGAAGTGGAGGCTTAGGGGAGGGACTGAGGGCGGAAGTCTATGCGAAAAGCGGGCAGTGAAGGCGGCGGCGCTATGTTTGACGAGGGCAAAAGCGCTCTTAGGACAGAAACTGAGGTCGTTGACCTTTAAAACCTGTTGTCATTTTCTGCAACAAAATAGTGTCCCCCCCCCTCCCAGTAAGTATGTTTAGAATTAGGGTAGAAGACGCAAACCCTGTTTTATTCATGTATATAATACCGGTAATAATAATAATAATAATAAATTAATTAATTAATTAATTAATCAATAATATTTTTAATTTTATTCTTTAAGGGTTGGCACGTAACAATGTGTTTATTGACCCTCGGGGTCCCACAATCAGGAAAAAAAGGGATCAACAACTATATGACCTTTAGAAAATACCTGAAGGCAGCCCTCTTTAGGGAAGCTTTTAATCTGTGATGTGTTGATGTATTTTAATGTTTACTGGAAGCCGCCCAGAGTGGCTGGGGAGACCCAGCCAGATGGGCGGGGTAGAAATAATAAATTATTATTATTATTATTATTATTATTATTATTATTATTATTATTATTATTATAAAAACGGGTCCAGACTGCGTACAACTCCGGATTCTTGATTTTGATTTCCCCCCAACAAAAATATGAAATTCATTTAAAATTCAGCTGATGAGAAGGTCACTAATGAAGCATTGATTTGTGAGCCACCCTGAGACCTCCGGCTATATAAATTCTAATGAATATTATTATTATTATTATTATTGCAAGGCTGAGTCTTTCTTCAAAAAAAGGGGTGGGGTTAAATTGATGGGTTTAAATCAGACCTGCCCTGCTCACCCTCATTTCATTGTTATTGGTCTATGTCTATGTCTTCCTGGTTGGTCAAAATGAAGGGGATGCCAGCAAGGCTGAATTTTTGTGTAAAAAGGGGAAGAAATCAGTGTCAGAAGGGGGGGTCAGTCTGGATGACCCGGGGTGTCCCTTCCAGCTCCATGCTTCGCTCTTGAGATTCCTGAGATTTCTACCCCGGGTTCATGTAAATAAAAGACATAAAAACGAGAATGCATTCTCAAACACGTCATCAAAGAAATGCACAGTAAAATACATTAAAAAATAAAATGAAATACCCGTATTTCTCCTAAAATAAGACACCGTCTTATATTTTTCCCCCTCAAAAAAACACAGTATGGCTTATTTTCGGGGGATGTCTTATTTTAACTGCTCCGCGTTGGTACACAGCTTAAGCAGGCATCCCCAAACTTCGGCCCTCCAGATGTTTGGGACTAAAATTCCCATCATCCCTGACCACTGGTCCTGTTAGCTAGGGATCACGGGAGTTGTAGTCCCCAAACATCTACAATTTGGGACTACAATTCCCATCATCCCTGAACACTCGTCCTGTTAGCTAGGGATCATGGGAGTTGTAGTCCCCAAACATCTACAATTTGGGACTACAACTCCCATCATCCCTTACAATTTGGGACTACAACTCCCATCATCCCTGACCACTGGTCCTGTTGGCTAGGGATCATGGGCGTTGTAGTCCCCAAACATCTACAATTCGGGACTACAATTTCCATCATCCCTGACCACTGGTCCTGTTGGCTATTGATCATGGGAGTTGTAGGCCAAAACATCTGGAGGGCGGCAGTTTGGGGATGCCTGGTCTTAAGGGAGAGGCGCCACATCCCTATGTCTTATTTTCAGGGGATGGCTTCTATTTCTCAAATGTGTAGAAATCCTGCTACCGCTTATTTTATGGCTACGTCTTATTTGAGGAGAAACAGGGTATCTACCTGTAACCTCATTTCATTGTTATTGGTCTATGTCAGTGATGGCTAACCTTGACACTCCAGATGTTTTGGGACTACAACTCCCATTATCCCTGACCACTGATCCTGTTAGCTAGGGATGTTATGGTTATGTCTATGTCTTCCTGGTTGGTCAAAATGTGTAAAAGGGGGAAGAAATCAGGGTCAGAAGGGGGGTCAGTCTGGATGACCCAGGGTGTCCCTTCCAGCTCCATGCTTCGGTCTTGAGATTCCTGAGATTTCTACCCCGGATTCATGTCAATAAAAGACATAAAAACGAGAACGCATTCTCAAACACTTCATCAAAGAAATGCACAGTAAATTACATAAAAAAAAAAATGAAATACATAATGTTGTTGTTGTTCAGTCGTTCAGTCGTGTCCGACTCTTCGTGACCCCATGGACCAGAGCACGCCAGGCACGCCTATCCTTCACTGCCTCTCGCAGTTTGGCCAAACTCATGTTAGTAGCTTCGAGAACACTGTCCAACCATCTCATCTTCTGTCGTCCCCTTCTCCTTGTGCCCTCAATCCTTCCCAACATCAGGGTCTTTTCTAGGGAGTCTTCTCTTCTCATGAGATGGCCAAAGTACTGGAGCCTCAACTTCAGGATCTGTCCTTCTAGTGAGCACTCAGGGCTGATTTCCTTCAGAATGGATAGGTTTGATCTTCTTGCAGTCCATGGGACTCTCAAGAGTCTCCTCCAGCACCAGAATTCAAAAGCATCCATTCTTCGGCGATCAGCCTTCTTTATGGTCCAGCTCTCACTTCCGTACATCACTACTGGGAAAACCAGAGCTTTAACTATACGGACCTTTGTTGGCAAGGTGATGTCTTTGCTTTTTAAGATGCTGTCTAGGTTTGTCCTTGCTTTTCTCCCAAGAAGCAGGCGTCTTCTAATTTTGTGAGTGCTGTCACCATCTGCAGTGATCATGGAACCCAAGAAAGTGAAATACATAATAGAACACATTAAAAATAAGAATACGTTCTAAAATAGGGGATGCCAGCGAGGCTGGGGGGAAAGGAACCGTCGCCTTGCAGCGTTGGAAGCGGGTCAGTTTGGATGACCCTCAGGGGTCCCGTCGTTCTCGCCACAATGCCTCTCCTTGTTTGCCGATGGACAAAGACCTCTGTGCCCTCCTGCTGGAGTATCTATGGTCCTCATTGTTTGGATGTTCTCCATTCTCCATTGTTGGGAATCGACAAAGAGGGTCTTGTTTCCCCCCCCCCCCCGGGCGGCTTTGCCAGCCGGGACCTCTCCGCGCCGGCCCTGCCAGGCGCCCCCCGAGTCCTGAAGGAGGCCATAGAGGACCGAAGGTGTCCCTCGCGGCACCTGCTGGGGAAACTGGGCCAAACTGGGGGTGGTGGGATAGGATATAGAAAAATAGAACCATCATCTTCTCCTTCTCATAGAATCCTAGAATCCTAGAGTTGGAAGAGACCCCAAGGGCCATCCAGTCCAACCCCCTGCCAAGCAGGAAACACCATCCAAGCATTCCTGACAGGTGGCTGTCAAGCCTCTGCTTAAAGACCTCCAAAGAAGGAGACTCCACCACACTCCTTGGCAGCAAATCCCACTGTCCAACAGCTCTTACTGTCAGGAAGTTCTTCCTAATGTTGAGATGGAATCTTCTTTCTTGTCGTTTGAATCCATTGCTCCGTGTCCGCTTCTCTGGAGCAGCAGAAAACAACCTTTCTCCCTCCTCTAGATGACATCCTTTGATATATTTGAACATGGCTATCATATCACCCCTGAACCTTCTCTTCTCCAGGCTAAACATACCCAGCTCCCTAAGCCGTTCCTCATAAGGCATCGTTTCCAGGCCTTTGACCATTTTGGTTGCCCTCCTCTGGACACGTTCCAGCTTGTCAATATCCTTCTTGAACTGGGGTGCCCAGAATTGGACACAGTATTCCAGGTGGGGTCTGACCAGAGCGGAATACAGTGGTACTATTCCTTCCCTTGATCTAGATGCTATACTCCTATTGATGCAGCCCAGAATTGCATTGGCTTTTTGAGCTGCTGCATCACACTGTTGACTCATGTCAAGTTTGTGGTCTACCAAGACTCCTAGATCCTTTTCACATGTACTGCTCTCAAGCCAGGTGTCACCCATCCTGTATTTGTGCCTTTCATTTTTTTTGCCCAAGTGTAGTACTTTACATTTCTCCCCGTTCAAATTCATCCTGTTTGCCTTGGCCCAGTTCTCTAATCTGTTCATGTCATTTTGAAGTGTGATCCTTTCCTCTGGGGTATTAGCCACCCCTCCCAATTTGGTGTCATCTGCAAACTTGATCAGGATGCCCTCAAGCCCATCATCCAAGTCATTGATAAAGATGTTGAATAAGACTGGGCCCAAGACAGAACCCTGTGGCACCCCACTAGTCACTTCTCTCCAGGATGAAGAGGATCCATTGATGAACACCCTTTGGGTTCGGTCAGTCAGCCAGTTACAAATCCACTGAATGGTAGCATTGTCTAGCCCACATTTTACCAGCTTCTTTACAAGAATATCATGGGGCACCTTGTCAAAGGCCTTGCTGAAATCAAGATAGGCTGGTGGCCATCTGGTGGTCCACCAAGACCCTGAGGTCCACCATCCTTCTATTGGTCCACCTGATTCTCCATAAAGGCAGAACCTTACCTTTGTCCCTTTTGAAATCCTTTGGGTTGGACTCAGGTGAATATGGGGGGGGGTCTATCAAGACGAAAGGCTGGACTGGATGAATCCCAAACCGGAATTAAGCTTGCCGGAAGAAATATCAACAACCTCAGATATGCTGATGATACAACCTTGATGGCAGAAAGTGAGGAGGAATTAAAGAACCTTTTAATGAGGGCGAAAGAGGAGAGCGCAAAATATGGTCTGAAGCTCAACATCAAAAAAACTAAGATCATGGCCACTGGTCCCATCACCTCCTGGCAAATAGAAGGGGAAGAAATGGAGGCAGTGAGAGATTTCACTTTCTTGGGTTCCATGATCACTGCAGATGGTGACAGCAGTCACGAAATTAGAAGACGCCTGCTTCTTGGGAGAAAAGCAATGACAAACCTAGACAGCATCTTAAAAAGCAAAGACATCACCTTGCCAACAAAGGTCCGTATAGTTAAAGCTCTGGTTTTCCCAGTAGTGATGTACGGAAGTGAGAGCTGGACCATCAAGAAGGCTGATCGCCGAAGAATGGATGCTTTTGAATTCTGGTGCTGGAGGAGACTCTGGAGAGTCCCATGGACTGCAAGAAGATCAAACCTCTCCATTCTTCAAGAAATCAGCCCTGAGTGCTCACTAGAAGGACAGATCCTGAAGTTGAGGCTCCAGTACTTTGGCCACCACATGAGAAGAGAAGACTCCCTAGAAAAGACCCTGATGTTGGGAAAGATGGAGGGCACAAGGAGAAGGGGACGGCAGAGGATGAGATGGCTGGACAGTGTTCTTGAAGCTACTAACATGAGTTTGGCCAAACTGCGAGAGGCAGTGAAGGATAGGCATGCCTGGCGTGCTCTGGTCCAGGGGGTCACGAAGAGTCGGACACGACTGAACGACTGAACAGCAACAACAACAGATAGATGATAGATAGATAGATAGATAGATAGATAGATAGAGATTAGATAGATAGATAGATAGATAGATAGATAGATCGGCAGTGGAAGACAGGAGTGCCTGGCGTGCTCTGGTCCATGGGGTCACGAAGAGTCGGACACGACTGAACGACTGAACGACAACAAATCAAGACCCTGAGATCCTTCTCCTATGCCCTGCTAGCAAAAGTTGGTGGTCCACAGAGGCTGTGAGCCACGTTCCTCCAGCCTGAGCTCCATCCAAACAGAAAGCTCACCCAGACTTTCCATCAAGTAGATCTTGTCCATGTCAGAGTTAACAGGGAGGAGAAGGAGCAGGAGGAGACAGGGCCGGCTTCTCCTTTAAGGGGGACGGCTCTACACAACAGATCCCTTTTTCTTTGAAGGATCTGAGGGGGCAGAGAGAAATCCAGCGAAGTGAGGAGGAGGAGAAGGAGAAGACCGGGTTGTCGGAGCTGAAGAAGAGACCAGTTGCGACTCCAGCTGAATCCCAAAGGCGATGGGTGAGTTGGACCAGGGGGAAACTTCTCAGTATCTCCATCACCCATTCATTTGGCCAAGGTGGATCTCAGGGATTTGGGAAACCGCCCTGGGTTCCGATCCTGACTTGTCCTGAGACCTCTGAAAAGTGACGTGTTTCTGGGGACATCAGGGTGGGAAAGATAAAGACCTCCCTATTTTCACCGGAGACATATTGTGGGGCTGGAAGAAGGGGGTCTTTATCTTCATTTTAGGGGATGGAATAGGAGGTCTCTATTTACGTTTTAGGATGGAATAGGTCTCTCTTTTCATTTTAGGGGATGGAATAGGTCTCTCTTTTCATTTTAGGGGATGGAATAGGTCTCTATTTTCATTTTGGGGGATGGAATGGGTCTCTATTTTCATTTTAGGGGATGGAATAGGTCTCTATTTTCATTTTAGGGGGTAGAATAGGTCTCTATTTTCATTTTAGGGGATGGAATAGGTCTCTATTTTCATTTTAGGGGATGGAATAGGTCTCTATTTACATTTTAGGGGATGGAATAGGTCTCTATTTTCATTTTAGGGGGTGGAATAGGTCTCTATTTTCATTTTAGGGGATGGAATAGGTCTCTATTTACATTTTAGGGCAGTGATGGCTAACCTTGACACTCCAGATGTTTTGGAACTACAACTCCCATCATCCCTAGCTAACAGGACCAGTGGTCAGGGATGATGGGAGTTGTGGTCCCAAAACATCTGGAGTGTCAAGGTTAGCCATCACTGTTTTAGGGGATGGAATAGGTCTCTATTTACATTTTAGGGGATGGAATAGGTCTCTATTTACATTTTAGGGGATAGATGAGCAGGTCTGCGTTTTCAGAAGAGAAATGCTGGAGGGGTGGAAGAAGAGAAGCCCACCCCCCATTTTTCCACCAGATAAATATTTGGGGGATAGAATAAGGGGAATATTTGGGGGATGGAAAATAAAATTTCATTTTTGGGGGGTAGAAGAGGAGGTCTGTATTTTCACAAGAGGAATCTTGGGTAGGTGGAGGATCAATCCCTCCAGCTCCTCACCTCCCTTTCACAGCGACCTGGCCGGGTAGGTCTCTCGGCCGAGAAGGGAGGGAATTCGAACCCAGGACCCGAACTGCTACGCCGCCAGCGAGCTGGAGCTGTAGCCAACTGGAGGGAATGGGACCCAGGAGATCGGCTGGCCAGTCAGAAGGGACCCTGAGATTCACCCAGGCCTGGATAAAGCCAGAAAAATTGGGAGGGGGGAACTGTTTCCCCCAGGGAAAATTGAAGGTGGGGGAAAGGGTGTGGAATATTCAAACTCCATCAAACTGGTTTTTCTTTCCAATTTTCCTGGTTTTATCCCAGGCCTTCCCATGTCTAGGCAGGACTCATTTGTGCCAGATATACAGAATAAAACTGTTCCTTAATCGGCCCCCGAAAATCCTAAAACTGCCCTGAGATTCCCGGGTCAGACTGGATGACCGCCGGAGTCCCTTTCAGCTCTGGTGTTCTCCGTACTAGCCGGGGCCAGTCTCCCGGAGGCGCCATGAAGGAGGGCATTGTTTCGAACTCGCAGCCCGTCCCTCATTGTCCATTGTCTTCGGGACAATGAGAGCCTTTTTATCTCTCCGCTCTGCTCCGTCCCACGTTCCCTCCATCCATCCCACCCCCGAGATGAAGAGGCGAGGAATGGTCCGATGAGAGTCCTGGGTTCGAATAATAGTTGCATACTATTATGAGTGGCGTTTTCTTGTTTATGTTTAGTACACCGTTTGCTTAATTGTTCCATATAATTTTTTCAAAGCTATTGGTTTTTCATGTACATGATCAACCTGTTTGATCTTAAATAAATAAATATTGCAGAAAATAATAGTATGCAACTATGATTGCTCTACATAAAACCTACAATTTATGTTTATTAGTTCACAATTTAACATACCGGTATTTTTATACCATACGCCTGAGATAAGATCAAGGGAGCAAACATTTTCGATTTTTTTTTTTATGACCCACCCTATTGTCAAGGGGTCTGATTCAACGACCCTCAGAGGGGTCTCAGAATTCGGGGAAACCCAGCCAGATGGGTAGGGTATAAATAACAAATTATTATTATTATTATTATTATTATTATTATTATTATTATTATTATTACTATCGGAGAGGAAGGAGCCACGGGGAGGCCTGCCCACCCTGCTGACCCTTGTATTTTTCGCAATGTAGATAATGTTAGCGGCGGGCCAGAACCCCAACCAACCGCGGCTCCGCAGAACTCGAACCCGGATCCAGTTCCCCGAGCCGGTTCTCCAGGTAGCCATCTGAAGCCTCAGAAACCCAGAACCTACCTAGCAGGGCTGGGTTGCCTTCCGACGCAAGGCCACGTTGAGATTCCCGCCTCTCCGGGGTGGAACTGAATAATAATAATAATAATAATAATAATAATAATAATAATAATAATAATAATATTGTTTAACCACACCAGTTAACGTGGATACGCTATCATGTTATTGTTTTAGTGAAATCAATGGTTTAAATTGTTATGATGGTTTTTCTCCTTCCAATCGAGTGCAGCAGAAAAGTAGTCCCAAAAGAAACTTCTTAAACCTCCCCAGAATTTCATCATTATCGGTCTAATAGAACCAAACCAGTCATTTTTGATGGACGTGTCAAAACATATTTGTGATTCTCAAAAGGAAACCTCAATATTCAGAGGATGCCAGCAAGGCTGACCCTTTCCGTAAAAAAGGGATTTCAACCAAGTCAAATTGACTAGTGATTTAAATCGTGATTTGATTTCAAATCAAATCCACCCTGCTGTGAAGCAAGTTTAAAAGACTTTCCTTACTGATCCCAAGGTCCGTTGAACGCGTTTCAGGGCTGGATTGAGGTTTGATGCGGCCCTCAGCTCCTGAAAGTAACAGGGCCCTTTAAATGTCCCGCTGTCCTTTGTCCACAATAAATTGTTGCTTTTTATTGTTGAATATATGCTTTATGGTCACTAATGGACCTCATAGGTATCTAAAGCCATTTCCACATGCTGCCCTGCAACCAGTCCATGCAGAATGTAGGCACCCTATATATAGAAAGGAGCAAACCAGTGATCTTTGAGGGAGCAGGCTAGCAAGTGGGGCCCATGACTTACATCACAGGAGCCTACACAACACAAAACACTCTTGCTGGATGTCGGTTTTCATAGAATCATAGAATCCTAGAGTTGGAAGAGACCCCAAGGGCCATCCAGTCCAACCCCCTGCCAAGCAGGAAACACCATCCAAGCATTCCTGACAGGTGGCTGTCAAGCCTCTGCTTAAAGACCTCCAAAGAAGGAGACTCCACCACACTCCTTGGCAGCAAATCCCACTGTCCAACAGCTCTTACTGTCAGGAAGTTCTTCCTAATGTTTAGGTGGAATCTTCTTTCTTGTAGTTTGAATCCATTGCTCCGTGTCCGCTTCTCTGGAGCAGCAGAAAACAACCTTTCTCCCTCCTGTATATGACATCCTTTTATATATTTGAACATGGCTATCATATCACCCCTGAACCTTCTCTTCTCCAGGCTAAACAAGACAGAACCCTGTGGCACCCCACTAGTCACTTCTCTCCAGGATGAAGGGGATCATCCATTAATGAACACCCTTTGGGTTCGGTCATATTAATGTTACATTTCTCCCTGTTAAAATTCATTTTATGAATTTTATTTTATTTTATTTGCTTTTTATCTTCTCTTTTGGAAATGTTACATCCAGGTTTTTCCCCCCTTTGAATTTTTTTGGGGGCCCCCAAGAGAGGGAGGCCCTAAGCTATAGACATAAATCCGGCCCTGGCGCCGCCGGTAATTCGACACTGAGATTCCTGCCTGGCCGGGGGCTGGACTGGATGACCACTGGGGTTAGGGATCGGGGTTTGGGCTAGGGAGAGGGGTGCGACAACTCTTCCTCAACAGGTCTCTATCCTTCCCTCCTTCCTTTCTTCCCGGCCCCTTACAGGTCTGTTAGAGTGCTGCGCCCGCTGCCTGGTGGGGGCGCCCTTCGCCTCGCTGGTGGCCACGGCCCTGTGCTTCCTGGGGGTGGCGCTGTTCTGTGGCTGCGGCCATGAAGCTCTGACCGGCACCGAGCATCTGATCGAGACGTACTTCTCCAAAAATTACCAGGATTACGAGTACCTGGTCGATGTGTAAGCACCTTCCTTTTCTCCTCGTTCGTTCCTTCGTTCGTTGACCGATTCATTCCCCCGTTCATATTCTGCCATCCTTTCCTCACTGCATGTCCACATCAGCAAGGCCTTTGACAAGGTGCCCCATGATATTCTTGTAAAGAAGCTGGTAAAATGCGGGCTAGACAATGCTACCATTCAGTGGATTTGTAACTGGCTGACTGACCGAACCCAAAGGGTGATCATTAATGGATCCCCGTCATCCTGGAGAGAAGTGACTAGTGGGGTGCCACAGGGTTCTGTCTTGGGCCCAGTCTTATTCAACATCTTTATCAATGACTTGGATGATGGGCTTGAGGGCATCCTGATCAAGTTTGCAGATGACACCAAATTGGGAGGGGTGGCTAATACCCCAGAGGAAAGGATCACACTTCAAAATGACATGAACAGATTAGAGAACTGGGCCAAGGCAAACAGGATGAATTTGAACGGGGAGAAATGTAAAGTACTACACTTGGGCAAAAAAAATGAAAGGCACAAATACAGGATGGGTGACACCTGGCTTGAGAGCAGTACATGTGAAAAGGATCTAGGAGTCTTGGTAGACCACAAACTTGACATGAGTCAACAGTGTGATGCAGCAGCTCAAAAAGCCAATGCAATTCTGGGCTGCATCAATAGGAGTATAGCATCTAGATCAAGGGAAGTAATAGGACCACTGTACTGGTCAGACCTCACCTGGAATACTATGTCCAGTTCTGAGCACCACAGTTCAAGAAGGATACTGACAAGCTGGAACGTGTCCAGAGGAGGGCAACCAAAATGGCCAAAGGCTTGGAAACGATGCCTTATGAGGAACGGCTTAGGGAGCTGGGTATGTTTAGCCTGGAGAAGAGAAGGTTCAGGGGTGATAGGATAGCCATGTTCAAATATATCAAAGGATGTCATCTAGAGGAGGGAGAAAGGTTGTTTTCTGCTGCTCCAGAGAAGCGGACACGGAGCAATGGATTCAAACGACAAGAAAGAAGATTCCACCTAAACATTAGGAAGAACTTCCTGACAGTAAGAGCTGTTCGACAGTGGGATTTGCTGCCAAGGAATGTGGTGGAGTCTCCTTCTTTGGAGGTCTTTAAGCAGAGGCTTGACAGCCACCTGTCAGGAATGCTTTGATGGTGTTTCCTGCTTGGCAGGGGGTTGGACTGGATGGCCCTTGGGGTCTCTTCCAACTCTAGGATTCTAATAATAATATGAATAATGATTCCTGCTTGGCAGGGGGTTGGACTGGATGGCCCTTGGGGTCTCTTCCAACTCTATGATTCTAGGATTCTATATTCTGGAATCCTTTCCTCACTGCATGTCCGCATCAAGTTAAGCCACACAATCGGGATAATATTCTGCAGTCCTTTTCTGACCGTATATCCCTCCTAGCTCCAGTGGGAGGCCAGACTGGATGACCTTCGGAGTACCCCGGCTGTACTGACGGCCCCTCTTTTATCCCCTGCAGGATCCATGACTTCCAGTACGCTATCTACGGGGTGGCCGGCTTCTTCTTCCTCTTCGGCGCCCTCCTGCTGGCCGAAGGATTCTACACCACCGGCGCGGTCCGGCAAGTCTTCGGCGACTACCGGGCCACCGTCTGCGGCAAGGGCCTGGGCGGCACGGTAGGCCACAAGGGGAGGGGGCCCCGCGGACACCGGCCCGGCCGCTCCTGGGAGCTGGTGTGTCACTGTGTGGGAAAATGGCTGGGCCATCCCGATAAGGTGATCATCTCCTCTTTCGCACCCGGCGCCGCTGCCGTTCAAACCCGGGGCATGAGACTGCCGACGGCGGGGGTTGGGGCATTGAAGAGAGTAGGACCAGGATATATCCTGAATCAGTCTTGTCCTTCCTTTACTCGCGCTGGTTGTCCGTGCTGAGAGGATGCCAGCGAGGCAGAACCTTTCGGTAAAGAAAGGATTTTATCCTTCCAAAAAGGAAACATGCCTCTGTTTAAGGAGGCTTTTAATGTTTTATAGATTATTCTATTTTAATGCTCTGTTGAAAGCCGGCCAGAGTGATTGGGGAAACCCAGCCAGATGGGCAGGGTATAAATAATAAATTAATTATTATTATTATTATTATTATTATTATTATTATTATTATTATTATGCTTGATTCTAGGCGCAGTAATTGGGAATGGCTTTACTTACCAGTTCCAAGGTCCACAGCCAAAAAGGAGGAAATTCCACATCTAAGGAATCCACTTTTAACCCCTTCCTGCCCTATAAGTACCCTTCAGGCCTTCATCCCGGAAGGACGTTCCTGTCCCAAAAGGCACCAAGGGACCCGCACTCGTGACCCATGGTGCCATCAGAAAACCACCTGCTGTGCCTATGGAGGTCCACCCCACCCCCCGATCCGGGGCCGTCCGATTATCCCTGTTTTCCCAGTCCCAGTTTTGACTTGTGAGGGGAAGAGGAGGAGGTCGTTATTTTCATTTTACAGGACAGAATAGGCAGTCTGTATTTTAATTAGATCAATATTTGTGGGGTGGAATAGATGGATGGATTTGTGGGAATTTGTGGGATGGAATAGGAGATCCCTATTTTAATCAGATAAATACGGTATCTGTGGGATGGAAGAGGAGGTCTCCATCTTTGCCTGAGAAATACCCAAATATAAGCCGCCCCTGGAAATAGGATTTTCATGGACCCTAAGAACCCGGGAATAGGGGCTTTTCAAGGTCTGCCCACCCCTTGTGGGAATATCTGGAGGAAAGGTCCAAGTGGCTGGGAGTTCCTCAGGTCCCAAAGGTCTCCAGTCTCATGCCCCGTCCTCCAGAAGCTCCTGGCCAATCACTGACTCTCGTTTCTTCTCCCTCCTTTCAGTTTGTGGGTATTACCTATGTCCTGACCGTCGCCTGGCTCCTGGTCCTGGCCTGCTCGGCCGTCCCTGTCTATGTCTACTTCACGGCCTGGACCACCTGTAACTCCATCGCCAACCCCACCAAGACGGCCGCCGGCATCGGGAACCTCTGCACAGACGCCCGGATGTATGGTGAGGAAGGACCTAGTCTCCTGGGCCACCTTGGGGAGGAAGAACTTCATGAGGGGTCTCCCAGTAGGACCTGGAAGAAGGTTCTTGAGATCTTGGTTGACCACCAAGCTTGGGAGAAGGATCTTGAGGTCTTGGTTGACCACCAACTTGGGAGAAGGACCTGAGAGAAGGTTCTCAAGGACCTGGTGGACTAGGACATGGAGAAGGTTCTTGAGGTCTTGTTGGAACACCAAGCTTGGGAGAAGGACCTGAGAGAAGGTTCTCAAGGACCTGGTGGACTAGGACAGTGATGGCTAACCTTGACACTCCAGATGTTTTGGGACTACAACTCGCATCATCCCTGACCACTGATCCTGTTAGCTAGGAATGATGGGAGTTGTAGTTCCAAAACATCTGGGGTGTCAAGGTTAGCCATCACTGGACTAGGACATGGAGAAGGTTATTGAGGTCTTGTTGGAACACCAAGCTTGGGAGAAGGACCTGAGAGAAGGTTCTCAAGGTCCTGGTGGACTAGGACATGGAGAAGGTTATTGAGGTCTTGTTGGAACACCAAGCTTGGTAGCAGGACCTGAGAGAAGGTTCTCAAGGACCTGGTGGAATAGGACATGGAGAAGGTTATTGAGGACTTGTTGGAACACCAAGCTTGGTAGCAGGACCTGAGAGAAGGTTCTCAAGGTCCTGGTGTGCCACCAACTTCAGAGAAGCTTCTCAAGGTCTTGGTGGGCCACCAAGCTTGGGAGAAAGATCTTGAGGTCTTGGTTCACCACCAACTTGGGAGAAGGACCTGAGAGAAGGTTCTCTCTCAGGTGGAATAGGACATGGAGAAGGTTATTGAGGTCTTGTGTGTGCCACCAACTTCAGAGAAGCTTCTCAAGGTCTTGGTGGGCCACCAAGCTTGGTAGCAGAACCTGAAAGAATCTCTAGGTCCTGGGGGAGCCCCATTTTCCCACGGGTCCCACCCAATTATTTTCCAGGGGGACGAAGGATCTTGGGGTCTTGGTAGACCACCAGCTTGCCATCAGGACCTGGGAGAAGGATCTCAGGAGGCTTGGTGGTCCTCCAACATAATGAGTCAACCCAAGGGATTTTCAGGGGGGGGGGGATGTCAGGTCCTGCCTTTAGGGAGAATCCTATGGACCATGATGGTGGGCTCAGGGACTTGGTAGACCACCAGCTTGCTATCAGGGTCTGGGAGGAGGTTCTCAGGGTCTTGGTAGACCTCCATCTTCACATGTCAAGAGGGGACAAGGAGGTGGGCTGAGGTGGCTCTCCAGCTCTCAACCGTTCTGTGTTTTGGTGCCCCGCCGCAGGTGTCCTGCCGTGGAATGCCTCCCCAGGAAGAGTTTGTGGCCAGAGCCTTCTCTCAATCTGCAAGACATCTGAGGTGAGTTCTCAGTGGTCAAGACTACAGTACCTTCATGGTCCTTTCTACTATTCTATGTTGAGATCCTTCAATGGGTGACCCATTCTCCTCCTCCTCCTTCCTCTCCTCCTCCTTCTCCTCATCCTACAGTTCCAGATGACGTTCCACCTGTTCATCGCGGCCTTCGTGGGAGCAGCGATCACCTTGGTGGCTCTGGTAAGGACAGCTTCCCACAACTCTTCATCTCTGGGTGGAGGGTTTGAGCCACGCGTGGGGCAAAGGATGGGAGGGAGGTCTCTGGCAGAACCCTGGAAAATCAGCAGGACTCAGCTGCTGACTCCTTCCAATGGTCCTGGGAGGAGACCATGCTTGATGGTCTCCACAAAGCTGCTGAGATATCAGGGAAACCAGGAGGAACGGGCAACAGACCATGGTTGATGGTCTTCAAAGTTGTTGAGATATCAGGAGAACCAGGAGGAATGGATAGACCACCAAAGCTGTCGAGATATCAGGGGAACCAGGAGGAACGGGCAACAGACCATGGTTGATGGTCTTCAAAGTTGTTGAGATATCAGGAGAACCAGGAGGAATGGATAGACCACCAAAGCTGCCGAGATATCAGGGGAACCAGGAGGAACGGGCAACAGACCATGGTTGATGGTCTTCAAAGTTGTTGAGATATCAGGAGAACCAGGAGGAATGGATAGGGGACCACCAAAGCTGCCGAGATATCAGGGGAACCAGGAGGAAAGAGCAGACGACCATTCTGGATGGTCTTTAAAGCTGCTGGGAACCAGGAGGAATGGGTTCTAGCAATTCTGCTTCTCTTCCCCTTCCTCTGTAGGTGACGTTCATCATTGCGGCCACCTACAACTTCGCTGTCCTGAGGCTGATGGGCCGGGGAACGAAATTCTAACCCGGCACCCGCCTGGGCCGAGAGACTCCCTCCCTCTTCATAATAATAATAACCATCAATATTATTTGCACCCTGGACTGGTCTTCTAACCACGAGGCTCTAACCAGGTGACCTCCTGCTCTAACTGCCCGCCAGCCAATCGGCTCGTCCCGATTCGCCGGGGTTGGACTACATGACCCCAGGGTCCCTTTTCAAACGCAACCATGATTCTATGATCTCACTCGACCCAGCCGGACCCGAAAATGGGATTCTTCCCGGTCCGGGGATTTCGTCGGCACGGGATACCGACGTCGGAGCGAGAGAGAGGAGGTCCTGCAACCAGTTAAGTCCTGCTTTTCGGAGGAAAAATCACTCCGGCCCTTGAAGAAGAAATTCATTTTTTTTTTTTTGGAAAAAAATAATAATTGCAGTTTTATGCTCCAAACGTTTGGAAATTATTCGACAGGATGACACAATTTTTTTGTAAGAGGCTAATAAAAATATATACATGTGTGTGTATGTGTGTATGAAAACCGACCGTTCTTAACACGGCACGCAGATAACAAAGGATCATGTCAAAAATGAATAACGAAGGACAAATAACGAAGGATAATCTTGAAATAAAAATGAAGGGTGAATTTCAGAGCTTGTCGGTTTTTTAATGCTTTGCTTCGTTTGGGTGGGGAAACTGGTGAAACTACCGTCTTGTCTTAAATAGAAGCCTCCCTTTCCCCCCAAATTCCAAACGGGAAAAGTTAAAAAAAAACACGTCTTTTTCTTCCGTAAGAAGCACTTCTTTCCTCCTGAAAAGTACCGTATTTTTCGCTCCATAGGACGCACTTTTTCCCTCCTAAAAAGTAAGGGGAAGTGTCTGTGCGTCTTATGGAGCGAATGTGTGGTCCCTGGAGCTGAACTGCCATGGGGCAAAAGCAGATCTTTTTAAAAAAAGAGAAGGGGGTGTTGAAAGGAAGCCCCCTGAGCAGCTGCTCAGCAAAGGATCGGGGAGAGAGATAAGGGAGAGATTCCAGCCCTGCCCCCTTGCAGAGGGAGGCTGTTTCCCCAGCGACATGGCACTGGCGGATTAGATTATCTGTCTGGAAACTGTAGAAATGGCTTCCTGAAGCTGCAGAACTGTGAGTTGAACCCCATAAAACAGGGTTTTTCCTCTTTGCAAAGTAAGCTCAACAACTTTGAGCTGATCCTCAAAAAATGGGGCTTTTCTCCTTTGCAAAAGAAGCTGCAGAAATTTGAGCTGATCCTCAAAAAATGGGGCTTTTCTCCTTTGCAAAAGAAGCTGCAGAAATTTGAGCTGATCCTCAAAAAATTGGGGCTTTCCCCGTCTAAAAACTAGGTGCGTCCTATGGCCAGGTGCGCCTTATAGAGCGAAAAATACGGTAAGCGGAAATGTCTGTGCGTCTTATGGAGCGAATGCGCGGTCCCTGGAGCCAAATTGCCCATGGGCGAAAAGCAGATTCTGGTTTCCTTGGTTCGAAATGAAAGGAGGAATATCATATTGATATATATGTATATATATATATATATATATATATATATATATATATATACATACACATACACACAGTGGGACCTCGACTTACAAGCGATTCGACTTACGTGTTTTTCGACTTACGAATGACTTCCGGGGGAAACAAAATGGCCTCCGCAACCGAATTTTTCGACTTACGAATGGAAGTCACGGCCGCTTTTAATAGGATTTTTTCGACTTACGAATTTTCGACTTACGAATTTATTTCGTTCAATGCATTTTAATCTGTGATGTGTTGATGTATTTTAATGTTTACTGGAAGCCGCCCAGAGTGACTGGGGAGACCCGGCCAGATGGGCGGGGTAGAAATAATAAATTATATTATTATTATTATTATTCCTATGGGGATTCGACTTATGAATGTTTTCGACTTACGAAAATTGCGTCGGAACGCATTATCGTCGTAAGTCGAGGTCCCACTGTATATGATAGCTTATATAAGATATATATCCATATTTATATTTTTTTATATGTATTTTTATCATATCTGTGTCTCTGTGTGTATCTGTATCAGACTTAAAAATATTCCCGATGAATGTTTTTAAAATATTCCTCATGAAATCAAACCAAAAACCTCCCTTCCAATTACGGTACATTTCCAACAACAGGGATGATGATGATGATGATGAGACAACGACAACTTTTATTCTTTATACCCCACCCATCTGGCTGGCTTTCCCCAGCCACTCTGGGCAGCTTTCAACAGAACAGAAATAAAATTATTATTATTATTAATTTTTAGGAAAATGGCACTGGAACCCATTCCTTTTTTCTATGGTGGAAGAAGAACAACTTTTATTCTTTATACCCCACCCATCTGGCTGGCTTTCCCCAGCCACTCTGGGCAGCTTTCAACAGAACAGAAATAAAATTATTATTATTAATTTTTTTAAAAAATGGCACTGGAACCCATTCCTTTTTTCCTATGGTGGAAATAGGGATGCCCCAATCTGTCCCGTGACATTTTTAGGGTCCCTTGAGGGTCATGCAGTCCAGCCACTTGCAATAACAACAATCCCTATCCCTATAGTAGTAGTAATAATAATAATAATAATAGTAATAATAATAATAATAATAGTAATAATAATAACTATCCCTAATAGTAGTAATAATAGTAGTAGTTTTATTTCTACCCCACCATCTGGCTGGCTTTCCCCAGCCACTCTAGGTGGCTTTCAACAGAACAGAAATATAAAATACCGGTAAATATTAATAATAATAATAATAATAATAATTAGAAAAATGGCACTGGAGCCCCTTCCGACTCTATCTGGCGTCCAGCAAAATATTTTTTAAAATTTTTTTTATTCCTATACCGCCCTATACCTGAAAGTCTCATGAATACAAGAATTCATCAAATATAAAAAGGAAATCTTCTATCTCAAGGAAATCGTAGATGAAGAAACTACAACTCCCAGCATGCCGAGCTGCAATCCACCCCCCCCCATGAAGAAATAGAGGAGATTTCGGGCTTTTAAATAAGAGTTTATTATTAATTCATTCGTCTGTCATCAGGACTCAAACCTGGAACTGGAGGGGGGGGACAGGAGCTCCAGGAGTCTATAATTCCCAACCAGGTGCCCGAGGGCGAAGGGTTGAAATAAACAGGATTTTTTCTGAGTGGGGAGAACTGTAGCAGCAATTTCCCCCTCTGAAATGAACAGGACACATCCCATATTAACCCACAGGTTAATATGATTTTTTTCATTTAAAGCGCACTAGAATTCCCACACCGCCACCCAGGATCCGAGACTAGAATCCGAAAAAACGGGGTTTTTTGGCGGGGAGTGGGGAATAACGGGGATCAGATCGGATGAAATGAATAGACGCGATGGCAGGGAATCCGGGTTCAAAAATAAGTATATTTTGGAATGGGGTTTACGGGAGTCATAGCGTCGCCAGGCGCCTAGAGGGAATTCTAGTGCCAAAATCGAAATTAAGTGTATTTTGGGGGCGACAGAACCAAATGAATGGGGTTTAGGGGAGTCGTGGCGCCTGGGAGGAATTCTAGCGCCAATGCCAGGCGCCCAGATTCCCGAAAAAGTTTTTTCCCCCGGGGAAGGAAAACAAGCACAGGGTACGAGAAAAGAGGGGAACAAATGGGATTCGGGGATGGGAGTTATAGTGTCCAAACCCCAAATCAAGGGGCGAGGAATTGTGACGCCGACACCAAGGTATTGGATTGCCCCTTTGGAAATGAACAATAAATATCGCATTTTAAATTGGGTTTTAAATTCCGGCCGCAAGGCACCCCCAATTGAAAGGGGGCTTTGGGAAGCGAAAGGAGTGGATAAAATGAGCCCCAGATTAGACCCGCGCTACAATTCCCACCCACCAGGCGCCCCAAATCAAAAAAGGGGAATCGTGGGATAAAGCCAACTCAGCACTCTGCACATGCACAGAGGACTGTTTTCCCCCAAAGGGGAATCTGTGCGCCGGGGTCGGGAACTATAGCGGGACGTGGCTGAACAGGTAGGAGACGGATTCGCCGTTGTGGGTGCGGCGGATGGCCTCCGCCAGGATCATGGAGATGTCAATCACCTAGCGGGGGAAAGAGAGGGAGAGGCGGGGTTAACTGGGCGCCGGGAGTTATAGCGCGCGATAGGAATGAATATTCGCCTGCCAGTCAAGCTTTGAATGAATGAATGAATCTGGAGTTGCGCCAGCCATCGCAATAAAACAACAAGACAATAGACAAACAATAGAAATGAAAAGTCACATGATGTGGCGAGGTGGAGCGGGCAAATGATCTGGGACGGGCCAGAGAGATAAATAATAATAATAATAATAATAATAATAATAATAATAATAATGACAATGGAAGATGTGAGAATTATCAGAAAAGTGCCAGAGGTTATAATAATAATAATAACCATATTTTTCCGTATATAAGACTAGGTTTTCCCCCTAAAAAATAATGTACAAAACAGGGTGGATTTGATTTAAATCACTAGTCAGTAAGACTTGATTTAAATCACTAGTCAGTAAGACTTGATTTAAATATTTTTTTTACAGAAAGACTCATTCTTGCTGCTATAATCTTAATATTTACAACCATATGAAGGTTTCATTTTTGCAATAATAAATTTTCAGAGTGGTTGTTACAGTTATATCAAAAATTACTGTATCAAATAATTTCATATCAAATAATTATGAAATTATGGTGAGGTTTAATAAGTTAACTGTTTATATTTGGACAACTGTTCTGCTGTACTTTATTGGAAGAAGAAAAATAATCATTTCCTTAATAACCATTGAAACAATTTATATAACTAAAACAATAACATGATAGCATATGTATCCATGTTTGTTAACTGATGTGGTTAAACATATTTTTTTTAAACTTAGACTGAGTTTTAGCACACTTGATAAACTTAAAACAAATCCTTATTTCCTGATGAATAGCCTTTGTACTACAATGTAACTTAAATAGAAGACTATATTTAGGAAAAAAAATTCCTCCAAAAGCATTTTATTTTAAAAATCCAATTTAAATCAAAAAAACCCGATTTAAATTAAAAAAAACCTGATTTTTTTTAAAAAAACACATTGATTTTTATCCACCCTGGTACAAAATTTGGGGGCGTCTTATACACAGATAGATCTCCCCCCCTTTCTTAAATTGGAGTCCCCAAAAATAGGGGGCATCTTATAGACGGAAAAATACGGTAAGAATAGTAATAAATGACGATGCTGATAGAAGGTGTGAGAATGATCAGGAACGTGCCAGACAGATAATAACAATAACAATAATAACCCGCCCCCCTACCTGGATTTTGGGGCAGTGCTTCATCTTTTCCTCCTGCGGGATGGTGTTGGTGACGACGACGGCCTCAAATCCGGCGCCGTTGATCCGGGAGATGGCCGGGCCGGAGAAGATGCCGTGCGTCAGGATGGCGTAGACCCGGGTGGCGCCCGCGGAGAGGAGCCTGCGGGGGAAAAGCAGGTTGGGCTGATGACCACAGGGCTTGCCTTCCGGGCAGGGTGGGTAAAAATCCATTATTTTTTAAAATAATCATAATAATAATCTGGATTTTTAAAAATTAAATTTGATTCTTTAAACATGTAAATCAGATCCCCACCCCCCCTTAAATTGGATTTTTAAAATTTTAAATCGGAACCCCCCCCTAAAACCAGACTCACTTGTCGGCGGCGTGGCAGATAGTCCCGCAGGTGTCGGCCATGTCATCTACCAAGATGGCCGCCCGGTCCTTGACGTCACCGACCAGGACCATGCGGTCAACCTCACTGGCCTTCTTGCGCTCCTTGTGGATGAGGGCAAAGTCAACGTTCAGGCGGTCAGCGATGGACGTCACCCTGGGAGAAGGATGTTCTAGGTTCAGATGTCTTTTCTTTATTGTTTAAATCCCCTTTTACAGAAAGGTAAAGCCTTGCTGGCATCCTCTGAATATTGACAAGCAGAGGAAGGGCAGGGTATAAGTAAGTAATAAATTATCATTATCATTACTACTGCTACTACTACTACTACAGTCCAGCCCCGGCAAGGCAGGAATCTCAACGCAGAATCCCTGCGAGAAATTTTGGGAAATTCTGGGGTCACCTTTTGGCTCCCCCGGCGTCCGGTGAGACGATGGTGCAGTTCTTCCACTCGGCGATGTTCTCCTTGATCCACTTCAGAACAGCCGGCTCGGCATACAGGTTGTCGACGGGGATGTCAAAGAAGCCCTGGGCCAGGAAGCAGAATAATAATAATAATAATAATAATAATAATAATAATAATAATCCTATATAATAAAGAGCCTGTGTCCGTCCGTACCACTTTCCGTCAGTCAGAGGAAATCGCCAGCGCGCGTGCGTTCCAGTGACACACGGATTGGAGGACGCAGACCAATAGGCGTGCCTCTACCTCCCCTCCCCCGCAGGTTTGAAGCGATTAGCAGGCTGTCTGGCTGCAACGTTCACTCTGCGAGCGACCGTTGTTCCTGACAGCAGTAGCTTGCAGTATTCCGCCCTGTGCCTGCCGTTGCTGCCGCCGCCTTTGGCCGCCACCTCCAGGACCTTTCCGCTGCCTCTGCCGTTGCCTCCGGCTTCCTCTTTGCTAGCCGCACAACATCCTCGGCAAAGCAAAGAGCGGGGGCAGCGGCGCCCAGCGCCGTTGCCCGCAGCCTCCTGCTGCCGGGCATTTAAAGAGGACCTTTCCGCTGCCTCCGACGCTTGGCCGCCTCGGCAAAGCAAAGAGCGGAGGCAGCGGCGCAAATCCCGCCGGCCGGGGCATGAGAGGAGGAGCAGGAGGGCAAGGGGAGGGGGGGAGGGAGGCATGCTCCACCCTCCGCCCCCCGAGCTGCTCCCCTCTTTGGCCAAGCCCTCCAGTTCCCCCCACTTTCTGCGCTTTAGCAACGGAGGCCGGTTAGAGAGACCTCGCGCTAGCCGGGATCTGTGCAGGGCCGCAGCGTGGGAGGGTGGAGATGGGCGGACTCGGCTGTGCAAGGGTTAAAGGGAGCCGAGCTGCCTTCCTAGAGAGGACAGGAAGCAAGAGGGGGCCAGGTCCTCCAGACCCCAGGCCCCTCCCTCCCTCCCTCCCCAGTCCTTTCCTGCAAGGGCTGCATGGCTCTCTCTCTCTCTCTCTCTCTCTCTCTCTCTCTCTCCCCCTCCCACCAGAGTGTGCGGGGGGGAGATGGTGGGGGTCCCAGGGCTGCAGCAAGGGGGGGAGGATGCCTGGGGGGGGGGGCTGATCTGCTCATGCAGGGGGAGGAGAGGGTCCTGCCAGGGAGGGGCGAGGTCTACAACGCTCTCCTTCCTGGAGATCAGAGGATCCCAAACTCATTTCTCCCTTCTTTCAACAAAGGAGTCCCTAGGACTTTAACTCTGTGTGACGTCGCTCAGCGTCATTGCACAACAGAGGAAACATGTGCAGATGGTTCTCCAAAGCTGGACCAGGAGGGGGACTAGCCCCCCCCAAACCCCATGGAGAGTAAGGATGGAAATATGGGAGAGAAAGGCCAGGAATGAAGAGAGGGATCCCAGCCCATAGTCTGGCTGCTACATTGCGGACCACTTTCCCAGTGTCTCCCAGGGCAGCTCCACACGGAGGCCACTGCAGCAATCCCCTCGCACCCAGAGCAGGGCATCCCAGGACCACATCCTCTCTGTCCCCAAGGGATTGTTCCTGGGAAACCAGCCGGAAATGGGCGCTACTTCTCACTGAGCCTCCAGGGACCTTGGCATCAATGGCTATGTGTGTGTTAATCTGTCTAACGGAATAATAGTAATAAATTATCCACCTAAATTTCTACGGCCGGGCAGGGGACCTTCAACCCCGCGTCTGCCGCCACCGCCGAACTCTCTACTTCGCCTATGCCCGCCGCCGCTGCCTCCTCCTCCACGGAGAACGGGCCGGCCGAGAGCGGAGCGTCCCCTGTCGGCCTCCCTCCCCAAGGGAAGCGGCCGAGGGCGCCCGCACACCCCCAGCGGAGCCTCCCGTTCCTGGAGGCTCCCGCCGCCGCCTTTCTTCTAGAGCCCGTAATCTTTACGGGCTTAATTTACTAGTAATAATAATAATAATAATAATATATTTATACCCCTATCCATTTGGCTGGGCTTCCCCAGCCACTCTGGGCGGTTCCCAATCATCATCATCATCATTATTAATCTGATAAAAGCAGTTGGAAAACGTCATAAAAAGCAGACCATAATAACATAGTCAACGTAATAATACCGTATTTCCCCCCAAATTCCGACCGTGAAAATTTAAGGGTGGCTTAAATGGTTCCTTATTGACCTGAATATAAGCCTCACTTTTCCCCTCCAAAAAAGTGCTCAAATATTTCACATCAATTATGTTAATAATGTACTTTTTAATTTTAAGAATAATAAATGAAGGAAGGAAGAATGGAAAAATGGAGGGAGGGAGGAAGGAAGAACAGAGAAAGGGAGGGCGGGAGGACAGAGAAAAGGAAGGAGGGACAAAGGAAGGAAGGAAGGAAACAGGGAAGGAAGAAAGGAAAAATGGAGGGACGAAGGAAAGAAGGAAGCTGGGAGACGGTCGGGTGACTCCGCTCACCAGAATGATTGGCACTGAGGTGGCCTTGCCTGGGGTTGGGCTGGATCACCTTTGGGGTTCCCCTGGACACAGAAACCCCCCCCCCTTTTTACATGCCTGTATATATTATACATAATCTAACCTAACCTAAACTCAACATTACACCTAAGCATTACAAAAACATTTCAAAAACCACAGCAACGCGTGGCCGGGTCAGCTAGTTATTCTTAAAATTAAAAAGTACATTATTAACATAAGTGTTGAATAGTCATAATATTCAGAAAGTTCCCACGTGGTCATGCGGGTTGGACTAGATGAGTCCTGGGGGCCCCACCTGGATCTGAGAGGCGTGAAGGTCCATGGTGATGATGTGGTCGGCGCCAGCCACCGAGAGCATGTTGGCGACCAGCTTGGCAGAGATGGGTGCCCGGCTCTGCAACGGAAAGGGAGCCGTTGAACGGGGCACTGCGCTACAACTCCTATCGTGCCTAGCAGGCAGGATCCCACACATAACCCAGCCTAGCTAGCAGGAGGTGATGGGACCAGTGACCATGATTTTAGGTTTTTGATGTTCAGATACCCTGAAGAATATGAAGAAGTGTGCATGCACACGAAAGCTCATACCAAGAACAAACTTAGTTGGTTTCTAAGGTGCTACTGGTGGGGCCTATAATCTGGCCTAGCTAGCCAGGCTCCAACTCCCAGCATGCCTAGCTCGAAAGACTCCACTTCCCAGAATGCCTAGCAGGCAGGTCTCCAATTCATCCCACCTATAACCCAGCCTAGCTAGCAAGACTGGGACATCGCCGCCCTCAACGGTCAGCCCGGCAACTTCGCCCCCCCCCCGCACCATTAATCCCATCCCCCACCCTGGAAACCTTGTCCTTCTTGTCCTGCCGGGCGTAGGGGAAGCAGGGAATGACGGCTGTCACTCGGCTGGCCGACGCGATCTTGCAGGCATTGATCATGATCAACAGCTCCATCAGGTGGTCGTTGATCTCGCCGCAGCCACTCTGGACAATGTAGACGTCCTCACCGCGCACGCTCTCGCCGATCTCCACGCTGCGGGGAGAAAGTATCAAGGAATCTTTTTAAATTATTTTTTTTAAAAAAAAAAACCAGATTTATTTATTTATTTAAATTGGGGGGGCAATTTAAATTGGATATTTTCCATTTGAATGGGATACTTTCGATTCAATTTGGATGATTTCGATTTAAACTCGATTTTTAAAATAAAACGCTTTCTAAAGATTTTCTCTTTAAGATACGTTCTAGTCCAGTGATGGCTAACCTTGACACTCCAGATGTTTTGGAACTACAACTCCCATCATCCCTAGCTAACAGGACCAGTGGTCAGGGATGATGGGAATTGTAGTCCCAAAACATCTGGCGTGTCCTAGTCCGATATAAATTTATCTCGCTTGTTGGATTACATCGGAGGTTGTGAGAAGATTGGAAGGACAGAAAACAAGGGACAAGTTGATCAGTTGGCCTCCGGAATGTGAAGCATGGGGACTCCTAAAAAATTTAAATACGAATTTGGCAGATTTGGAACTTTTCTTTCTTTTTTTTAATAATTGGATAAATAATTTGGAATGTAATCTGGAATGTTTCAATGTAATTTGAATGTATTGGAAACTCTAATAAAAATGATTGGGGGGGGGGGGGGAGATACGTTCTAGTCCAAAGGCTATTCAGCAGGAAATAAGGATTTATTATTTTGATTGTTATTTTGTAACCAGTTCAGTTGTAGCCTGTAATTGTTGTTGTTGTTGTTATGGTTAAGGATAAGGGTTAGAGATAGCAATAGGACTTAGGGATAGGGATTAGAAATAATAATAATAACAATTAGAGTAGAACCAAATCAGTCATTTTTGATATAACTGTAAAAATGACTCTGAAAATTTATCATTCCTTAAAGGAAACCTTCATCTGGTTGTCAATAGGAAGATTATACCAGCAAGAATGAGTCTTTCTGTTAAAACAATGATTTAAATCAAGTCTTACTGACTAGGGATTTAAATCGTGATTTAAATCGATTTGCTTTAAATCAAATCCACCCTGCAGAAAACTACAGTTCCCACAGTGCTGCCCATCTCCTTCAGGGAAAACTACAGTTCTCATAGTGGTGCTCCGCGTTTCTTTCATGCAAAACTAGTTCCCAGAGTGCTGCTCTCTCTCCTCCTTCACGGAAAACTACAGTTCCCAGACTGCTCCACCATCTCCTTCATGGAAAACAGTTCCCCGAGTGCTGCCCCCGTCTCCTGCTTGGAGAACTACAGTTGCGGTTGTTCAGTCGTGTCCGAGACTTTGTGACCCCATGGACCAGAGCACGCCAGGCACTCCTGTCTTCCACTGCCTATCTATCTATCTATCTAATCTCATCTATCTATCTATCTATCTGTTGTTGTTCAGTCGTTCAGTCGTGTCCGACTCTTCGTGACCCCATGGACCAGAGCACGCCAGGCACGCCTATCCTTCACTGCCTCTCGCAGTTTGGCCAAACTCATGTTAGTAGCTTCGAGAACACTGTCCAACCATCTCATCCTCTGCCGTCCCCTTCTCCTTGTGCCCTCCATCTTTCCCAACATCAGGGTCTTTTCTAGGGAGTCTTCTCTTCTCATGAGGTGGCCAAAGTACTGGAGCCTCAACTTCAGGATCTGTCCTTCCAGTGAGCACTCAGGGCTGATTTCTTTAAGAATGGAGAGGTTTGATCTTCTTGCAGTCCATGGGACTCTCAAGAGTCTCCTCCAGCACCAGAATTCAAAAGCATCCATTCTTCAGCGATCAGCCTTCTTGATGGTCCAGCTCTCACTTCCGTACATTACTACTGGGGAAACCATAGCTTTAACTATACGGACCTTTGTCGGCAAGGTGATGTCTTTGCTTTTTAAGATGCTGTCTAGGTTTGTCCTTGCTTTTCTCCCAAGAAGCAGGCGTCTTCTAATTTCGTGACTGCTGTCACCATCTGCCGTGATCATGGAACCCAAGAAAGTGAAATCTCTCCCTGCCTCCATTTCATCCCCTTCTATTTGCCAGGAGGTGATGGGACCAGTGGCCATGATATTCGTTTTTTGGATGTTGAGCTTCAATCCCCTAGAGGAGTGTTACCCAACCTTGGGCCTCCAGCTGTTTTTGGACTACAACTCCCATCATCCCTCGCTAGCAAGACCCAGTGGTCAGGGATGATGGGAATTGTAGTCCGAAAACAGCTGGAGGCCCAAGGTTGGGGAACACTGCCCTAGAGAAGCAGCATTACATCCAGCCTGGGGAAACTACAACTCCCAGCCTGCCCAGCGCGCTCCCCTAAAACCCATTGGCTCGCTCGCCTCGGAGATTTACTCTGGCCAGCCTGCGCATGCGCAAAACCCAACACGTCCCTCGCCCCCAGCAACTACCCTTCCCAGGTTGCCCCACGGCGGCCGCGCATGCGCACAACTCACCACGTCTCCTGGTTGGAGAACTTCTTCGTGACCACCTTGCCCAGCTCGAGGCCCAGCCGGTCGGCGATCCTCTGCGACAGGTCCTGGTGCGAGGAGCCACTGAAGAGCTTGATGTTGGGCATCCTGCTGGCCAGCGACGCCGCCGGCGAGAACGACGAGCCCGACGTCGAGGCCTCGGCCACCTCCACCCCTGGGACAGGCCCGCCGCGGGCGGCTCGCCGCTCGCCCTCGGCCGCCTCGCGCCGCTCCAGCAGGCTGAGGAACGCGTCCGGAAGCGCAGGCCGCGCCCGCCGCCTCAGACGACGGAGCCGCACTGCGCCGCCATCTTGGGAGCGGGCCTTTATATCACTTCGGGCGGCGCGCGCATGCGCGGCGCGCCAAAGGCACGCCCACTAGGGAGAGGGGCGCCTGCGCAGAAGCAGAGACGGGCCAACGTGGGAGAGGGGCGCCTGCGCAGAAGCGAAGACGGGTGGTGAAAAGAGAGGCGGGGGAAAAGGCCGGGAGGCGCGTGCGCAGAGGGCAAAACACACCCCTCCTCCAAAAAACCGCGTCTGCGCACACGACTCCTTGAAACGGCGTCTCCTCAGTGGTCGCCAGGCAACGCGCGCCTCTTCAACGAGCGAGACACGCCCCCACCGGCGACGCACGCCTGTGCAGAGAGCCTGTTCAAGGGGGGTCTCTCATACAAGTGTGCGCCTGCGCCGCCAGAGGAGGCGCGCGATTGGTCGACGAGCGTCGAAGGGCAGAGGCGGTCGCCCTGCGCGGCTTCGAGGGGCCCGTTTGCGCACGCGCGGACTCTGTCAACGAGGCAGGCAGCTTATCTAACCGGTGCAGCTTGCAAAGCGCTGAGCTTCCATTTCTTGGGGAGACTTTCCTGGATGGGAAAGAGTTACGATCTGAAGAGAAACTAGAGTTACAGGTAGTTAGGTGGCCGTGTTGGTCTGCCGTCGTCCAATCAATCAATAATTAATTAATTAATAATTAATTATTAATTAATTAATAATTAATTTTTTATTCTGGATGGGAAAGTTATTTTCCGGGAAAATAACGGAGGAATAAACCCCACCAGCGCCTTAATTCTCCCAGCCTTTTTATTCTTCATTTATTCCAGGCCTTCCCATCTCTAAACCTGAGAATATTTTTATTATTAGGGATAAGGGTTAGAGTTAAGGATAGGAGTTAGGGATAGGGTTGTTGTTGTTGTTGTTGTTGTTATTATGGTTAGGGATAGGGTTATTATTATTATTCTGCTGTTTAGGATTATTTTTTAGGGGGGAGAGATGTCACAAACACAAGATCGATATGAAGATTCGTGTATTGGCATAAATTTGCATATAAGTTTCACATCTTTCTACATAGACAATCTCAGGTCGAATTTACACAGATATAATTTCCATATATCTAGACATATATAGTCTTTATTATGTATAATATATACAGGCATGTAAAAAAAAAGGGGTTTTTTCTGTGTCCAGGGGGAGCCCCAAAGGTGATCCAGCCCAACCCCAGGCAAGGCCACCTCAGTGCCAATCATTGTGGTGGGCGGAGTCATCCCACCGTCTCCCGGCTTCCTTCTTTCCTTCGTCCCTCCATTTTTCCTTTCTTCTTTCACTATTCCCTCCCTCCCTTTCTCTGTTCTTCCTTCCTCCCTACATTTTTCCGTTCTTCCTTCCCGGTTTCCTGCCTTCCTTTGTCCCTCCTTCCTTTTCTCTGTCCTTCCTTCCTTCCTTCCTTTGTCCCTCCCTCCATTTTTCCGTTCTTCCTTCCCAGTTTCCTTCCTTTGTACCTCCCTTCTTCCCTTTCTCTGTCCTTCCTTGCTTCCTTCCTTCCTTCTTTCCTCCCTCCCTCCACAGAACGGTCCTGTGCCAATCATTGTGATGGGCGGAGTCATCCCATCGTCTCCCGGCTTCCTTCTTTCCTTCGTCCCTCCATTTTTCCTTTCTTCCTTCACTATTTCCTTCCTCCCTCCCTCCCTTTCTCTGTTTTTCCTTCCTCCCTCCCTACATTTTTCTGTTCTTCCTTCCCTGTTTCCTGCCTTCCTTTGTCCCTCCTTCCTTTTCTGTCCTTCCTTCCTTCCTTCCTTCCTTCCTTCCTTCCTTCCTTCCTTCCTTTGTCCCTCCCTCCATTTTTCCATTCTTCCTTCCCAGTTTCCTTCCTTTGTACCTCCCTTCTTCCCTTTCTCTGTCTTTCCTTCCTTCCTTTGTCCCTCCCTCCATTTTCCCGTTCTTCCTTCCTAGTTTCCTTCCTTTGTACCTCCCTTCTTCCCTTTCTCTTCCTTCCTTCCTTCCTTTGTCCCTCCCTCCATTTTTCTGTTCTTCCTTCCCAGTTTCCTTCCTTTGTACCTCCCTTCTTCCCTTTCTCTGTCCTTCCTTCCTTCCTTCCTTCCTTCCTTCCTTCCTTCCTTCGTCCCTCCCTCCATTTTTTCGTTCTTCCTTCCCAGTTTCCTTCCTTTGTACCTCCCTTCTTCCCTTTCTCCTTCCTTCCTTCCTTCCTTCCTTCCTTCCTTCCCAGTTTCCTTCCTTTGTACCTCCCTTCTTCCCTTTCTCTGTCCTTCCTTGCTTCCTTCCTTCCTTCTTTCCTCCCTCCCTCCACAGAACGGTCCTGTGCCAATCCTTGTGGTGGGCGGGGTCACCCGACCGCGTCCCGGCTTTCAGAGCCGAGGGGTTGGACTACATGACCGCCAGGCTCCCGCCAACGGAGCCCAGGACACCTCGGCACTTTGTCACATTTCCCTGAACTTCCTCTCGGCGGGCCTCACTTTGCCACCGGCGCCGTCAACGGGCGCGCCGGCTCCTCGCCCGCCTGCCTGGCGGCTGACTCCTCCGCCGCCTTTGCTAGGGCGGCATAGTTCCTCGCCACCTCTTCCACCTGGGCCAGCAGCGCCCGCCGCCGTGCCTCTTTGCCCGCCACCGCCGCCGTCTCCGCCAACCGCGCCAGCACCCGGAAGCTCCCGGCAACGGCTGGCAGCAGTCGCGTCGGGCTCTTCTCGGCACATGCAACCCGCCGGCAGGCAGCCCTCAGCTCCCGGAAGGCCAGGGCCAGCTCCCGCCGGCCGTCGTCTGGCGCCGCCGCTCCGTTCCCTGCCGCTGCTGCGCACTGCCGCAGGGCGCTCAGCAGCCGCTCAGCGTCGAGCCTCACCGCCGAGAACCCGCCGGGGAAGGCGTACTCCCGCCCGCGTAGCTCCCGGATCCGCTCGAGGCCCGACACTGCCCGCAGGTCAATCTCCTGCGTCCGAGCTGCGGCACCTGGGATCGGCGGCGCCGAGTAGCACAGCTCATCGGCCTCATCATCGCCTCCCCGCGCCGAGAAGCAGGAGCAGCAGCCCTCTCCGCCTGGCCCCAGTTGCCGCGGGCAAACGTCCTCTGGGAAATGCGGCGCCGGATCACCCTCCTCTGGAACGGCCCCTTCCTCGCCGCCGCACTGCCGCAGCTTCTCGTAGCGTGGTGCTTCTGCCGCCACACACTCGGTCCCCAGGCAGGAGCCACTCTTTTCTGCGTCTCTCGGCGCCGGGCTGGCCGAGCGCACCCGGCGACTCGGGAATCCTTGCGCCGCCCGCTGCGGGCAACTCTCCCTCACTTGGCAGTCGCACCGTGACCCACCAGGTGCCGTCGGCACAGGGCTGGCGCCCGCCGGACACACACAACCCCCTGGCGCCGGGCCCTTCAGGAGCTGCTCCAGGAACTCCAGTTCGAACTGCTTCACTTTCCGGAGCTGCGCCCGGCGCTCGTCCGTCTCCCGTTTGAGCCGCGCCGGGAAGGTCGCCGAGAAGAGCTTCCGGAAGCGGAACGCTGGCCGGGGCGCCCGCGGCTGCGCTGGGACCTCTGGATCTTCTCCGTGCGGTGCCTCAGCTTCGAGATCAGGCGCTTCCCAGGGCGGGGGAACCGTAGTATCTCTCAGGATCCTCTCCGCCGGCGCCTGGCAGCTCACTGTCTCCTTCTGGGGACGCTCGGGTTCGGGGTTCGAGGGGCAAGGCTGCACGCTGGAACACGGTTCGGCCTTGGCGAGCCGCGCCGGTGAGGACCTCCCGGTCCTGCAGCCTTGCAAGCGGAAAGCTAGCTCCTTCCGGGCCAGGAAGCTGTTTGGGTCGACCCGCTGCGCCAGAAAGTAGGTGGCATTCGGGGAAGCGTCAGTGTCGCGGCCAGAGTCTGGGTCAAGGGCGGCCAGGACGATGAGACCTGGAGGAACCACAAGGGGCGGGAGCGTTAGGATGTTGAATAATAATACTACTAATAATAACCCTATCCCTAATCCCTATTCCAGGGGTCGGCAACCTAAGGCCCGTGGGCCAGATGTAGCCCGATCGCCTTCTCAAGCTGGTCGGCGGACGGTCCGGGAATCAGCGTGTTTTTACACAAGTAGAATGTGTCCTTTTATTTAAAATGCATCTCTGGGTGATTTGTGGGACATAGAATCCTAGAATCCTAGAGTTGGAAGAGACCCCAAGGGCCATCCAGTCCAACCCCCTGCCAAGCAGGAATCATTATTCATATTATTATTAGAATCCTAGAATCCTAGAGTGGGAAGAGACCCCAAGGGCCATCCAGTCCAACCCCCTGCCAAGCAGGAATCATTATTCATATTATTATTAGAATCCTAGAGTTGGAAGAGACCCCAAGGGCCATCCAGTCCAACCCCCTGCCAAGCAGGAATCATTATTCATATTATTATTAGAATCCTAGAATCCTAGAGTGGGAAGAGACCCCAAGGGCCATCCAGTCCAACCCCCTGCCAAGCAGGAATCATTATTCATATTATTATTAGAATCCTAGAATCCTAGAGTGGGAAGAGACCCCAAGGGCCATCCAGTCCAACCCCCTGCCAAGCAGGAATCATTATTCATATTATTATTAGAATCCTAGAATCCTAGAGTGGGAAGAGACCCCAAGGGCCATCCAGTCCAACCCCCTGCCAAGCAGGAATCATTATTCATATTATTATTAGAATCCTAGAGTTGGAAGAGACCCCAAGGGCCATCCAGTCCAACCCCCTGCCAAGCAGGAATCATTATTCATATTATTATTAGAATCCTAGAATCCTAGAGTGGGAAGAGACCCCAAGGGCCATCCAGTCCAACCCCCTGCCAAGCAGGAATCATTATGAATATTATTATTAGAATCCTAGAATCCTAGAGTGGGAAGAGACCCCAAGGGCCATCCAGTCCAACCCCCTGCCAAGCAGGAATCATTATTCATATTATTATTAGAATCCTAGAATCCTAGAGTTGGAAGAGACCCCAAGGGCCATCCAGCCCAACCCCCTGCCAAGCAGGAACACCATCAAAGCATTCCTGACAGGTGGCTGTCAAGCCTCTGCTTAAAGACCTCCAAAGAAGGAGACTCCACCACCCTCCTTGGCAGCAAATTCCACTGTCGAACAGCTCTTACTGTCAGGAAGTTCTTCCTAATGTTGAGGTGGAATCTTCTTTCTTGTAGTTTGAATCCGTTGCTCCGTGTCCGCTTCTCTGGAGCAGCAGAAAACAACCTTTCTCCCTCCTCTAGATGACATCCTTTGATATATTTGAACATGGCTATCATATCACCCCTGAACCTTCTCTTCTCCAGGCTAAACATACCCAGCTCCCTAAGCCGTTCCTCATAAGGCATCGTTTCCAGGCCTTTGACCATTTTGGTTGCCCTCCTCTGGACACGTTCCAGCTTGTCAGTATCCTTCTTGAACTGTGGTGCCCAGAACTGGACACAGTATTCCAGGTGGGGTCTGACCAGAGCGGAATACAGTGGTACTATTACTGATAATAATAATAACCCTATCCCTAATCCCTATCCTAGGGGGAAGACTCAACACCCTCTTAAATACTAATACTAATGATAATAATGATGATGATAATAATAATAATATGTAATAATAATAATAACCCTATCCCTCATCCCTCAACGCCCTTTTCAATACCTGTGGCCGGCGCCGCCGGCCCGTCCTCCGCCTCTGCTAGGGCTTCCAGGGCCTGCAGGGTGGAGACCAGCGCCTCATCCAGATCCCGGGCATGTTCCTGGACTGTCCGGGACCCCGGCGCTGCAGCCTCGACGAAGGTCACCGGCAGCTGGCGCCCGGGGTCCTCGCTCGGAGCCGCCCGCCAACGCCAGGCGTCGTCCTCGTCGGAGCTGTTGTCCCCGAAGCCGGGCGGTGGTGCCGCGATGGCCAGGGCGGCACTGGCGTCATCCTCGTCGCCTTCGCTGCCCGGCGGCGGCAGGGACGTCAGGTCCAGGCCGGCGCGGCCCAGGCTCCGTCCGGGACCGTCCACCGAGCGGGCTCGGGCGCGCCTAGCGCCACAGCCCTCACCCTCGGCGCCCGGGAGTTTCAGCACCGGGTCTGACTTGGTCCTGGGCCGGGTTTCCCCGTCGCCAAAGATCCGGTTCTGGTTGAGGTCGGGGCGGCGGCGGCGCGGCAGCTCCGGTGGCATAGTGCGGCGGTTGCCGGTGGCGCTACGGTTCCCGGCCTCCTTCTCTCTGCCTGGAAAAGGAGAGAGCAGAGGATGATGATGGTTGTCAGGGAAGGGGCACTGGGGTTGTATAGTCCAACCCGGGATGGAACAAAGCCGTCCTGGGGCCTGATTCGAACCCGGAACCTCCCGTTTGTCCATAGGGCATTCATATTTTCTGCACATAAATTTATTATTATTATTATTATTATTATTATTGTTATTGACATCTCTATTCTCAGCGGCGAAATGCAAAAGCATGATTGTTGTTTTGTTGCTGTTGCTGCTGTTGTTGCTGTTATTTAGGATGTCCCTATTTTCATAGGAGAAATGTAAGAGTCAAATTATTATTATTATTATTATTATTATTATTATTATTATTTAAGATAAGATAAGATAAGATAAGATAAGATAATTTATTGTCATTATTATTATTATTGTCCCTTTTTCGTTGGAAAAATGTAAGAGTGGATGAATGGGTGGGCTATAAATAAATAAATAAAAATTATTAGTATTAGTATTAGTATTAATAGGGACGCAGGCTGGCTTCCCTCAATCTGGGATTTTATCCCCTCTGAAAAAATCAGGCATCTCAGCTGATTGGAATTTTCTGAGCTTGGAAATGTACTTCTCTTGGTCATGGGAGGCAGTATATAAATTCTCGTTCTCATTCTAATAATAATAATAATATAAGTATTAATATTAATATTTGAATTGTTGTTCAGTCGTGTCCGACTCTTCGTGACCCCCTGGACCAGAGCACGCCAGGCACGCCTATCCTTCACTGCCTCTCGCAGTTTGGCCAAACTCATGTTAGTATATTATTTGAATAATATAATTCAAATTATATATCTGGGAACTCCAGGATGTAGGCTGGTAGATACATTCAATTAATTGAAAAAAAAAAAGAATAACATATCATAGCATTATATAACATAAAATATAACAACAACAACAATAGGGGGACCCGGAAATTGAGCGGTATATAAATTCAATTAATAATAATAATAAAAATAATTATTATTATTATTATTATTGATGTCTCTATTCTCAGCGGAGAAATGTAAAAGCATTACAGTATAGTTGTTTTGTTGTTATTTAGGATATGCCTATTTTCATAGGAGAAATGTAAGACTATTATTATTACTACTAGTAAATTAAGCCCGTTGAAAAACGGGGGCTAGAAGATAATGCCGGCGCTCCCTGGGCGGATCGCTCAGTCACCGCGGGAGCAGTCACAGCTGCTGCTCCCGTGGTGACTGAGCGATCCGCCAAGGGAGCGTGGGCTCCCGCCGAGGGAGTGTCGGCTCCTGGAGCTGCCTGTCAGCACGGACGGGCAGCCTCAGGAGCCGGCGCTCCCTCGGCGGATCGCTCAGAGAGGAGAGCGGCGCGAGCTCTGTGCGAGGCAGCGGCGCTGCCCCAACTGAGACGCGCGTGCGCCGCCGCTGCCTCTCGGACACGCCCCCTCTCCAGTCGTCCAATCCCTGCGTCCGTCCGCCTGGGACATGTACAGTGGAAATTTCCACTGACACACGGACGGCGGACGCAGGGACATAGGGAGATTATTATAGAGGATTATTAGGAAGATTGTCCCTTTTTTCGTTGGAGAAATATAAGAGTAAATTTAATCATCATCATCATCATCATAGGGACGCAGGCTGGCTTCCTTCAATCTGGGATTTCATCCCCTCCGGAAAAAACCCGGCATTTTGTCTGCTTGGAATTTCCCTTGCTTGGAAACGTACCTGCCTTGGTCATGGGAGGAGGTGCGACCGGGAAAAGCGTCCTCCTGGAGTCGGCCAGTAGGTGGCAGTAGCCGGAAATGAGGCCAGCGAAATTGGTGGCTTCCGGCCACTCCATCAGAAGCACCAGAGGCTGGGGAGAGAATTAGTATTGGAATAATAAAATATTGATCTTTATTATTATTATTATTATTGGAATAATAGGACCATACAATATTCTAGTCTATTACTATATTCTTATTATTCTCATCATAATAAAACCCGAATATTATTTAAATTAAAAATCTGATCTAAATGGGAAAAAATCTAAGTGAAAGAAATCGGATTTAAATAATAAAAATCCGATTTCCCATCATCCCTGACCAGTGGTCCGGTTAGCTAGGGATCATGGGAGTTGTAGTCCCCAAACATCTACCATTTGGGACTACAATTCCCATCATCCCTGACCACTGGTCCGGTTAGCTAGGGATCATGGGAGTTGTAGTCCCCAAACATCTACCATTTTGGACTACAATTCCCATCATCCCTGACCACTGGTCCGGTTAGCTAGGGATCATGGGAATTGTAGTCCCCAAACATCTACCATTTGGGACTACAATTCCCATCATCCCTGACCACTGTTCCGGTTAGCTAGGGATCATGGGAGTTGTAGTCCCCAAACATCTACCATTTGGGACTACAATTCCCATCATCCCTGACCACTGGTCCGGTTAGCTAGGGATCAAGGGAGTTGTAGTCCCCAAACATCTACCATTTGGGACTACAATTCCCATAATCCCTGACCACTGGTCCGGTTAGCTAGGGATGATGGGAGTTGTAGTCCCCAAACATCTACCATTTGGGACTACAATTCCCATCATCCCTGACCACTGGTCCAGTTAGCTAGGGATGATGGGAGTTGTAGTCACCAAACATCTACCATTTGGGACTACAATTCCCATCATCCCTGACCACTGGTCCTGTTAGCTAGGGATCATGGGAGTTGTAGGCCAAAACATCTGGAGGGCCGCAGTTTGGGGATGCCTGGTCTTAAGAGAGAGGCGCCACATCCCTATGTCTTATTTTCAGGGTATGGCTTCTATTTCGCCAATGTGTAGAAATCCTGCTACGGCTTATTTGATGGCTATGTCTTATTTTAGGAGAAACAGGGTACTGTATGTATCAGCAGCCTTAAGGGTATTCAACGCAAAATCTGCTCCCCAACTCCTGTACGCTGCAAATGCCTGGCATCATAGGGACCTGCCTAAGCTAGATGGCTTTTAAGCAAAATTTTTACGATTTAAATAGAAAAATGTGATTTAAATAAATAATCTGATTAAAAATTTAAAAACTCAGGTTTATATTTTTTTTAAAAGCTGATAATAAAATTAAAAAAAGAAAATTTGCGCTCTCCAGCCTGCCCACCTTGGCGTCCACAATGCTGGTCTCCACCCTTGCCACGCCCGGGTTCTCCCGGAAGAGTTGGACTCTGCTGATCTGGCTGAATTCGCACAGGACGGTGGTCAGGTTGGTTCGGAGGTCGATGACATGGCTGACTCCATGGCGGGGGCCCACCAGGAGGGTGGGGGCCGCGTCCTGGCCGTCCTACGAGAGTCAGAGTAGTAAAACTCGCACCCGGAACCCGGAATATGGAACCAGAACCCAGAACCGGAATATGGAACCCAGAACCCAAGCCCGGAACCCTAGCCAGACTGAACTAGGAACCAGAACCAGGAACTTGAAACCAAAACCCAGAACCGGAACCCAGGAACGAAACCGGGAACCAGAACTGGAATCCAAGGTGGGAACGCTAACCGAACTGAACTGGGAACCAGAACCAGGAACTGGGAACCAAAACCCAGAACCTGGAACCAGGAACTGGAAACCAAAACCCGGAACCTGGAACCGGAACCCGGGAACCGGGAACCAGAACTGGACTCCAAGGTGGGAACGCTAACCGAACTGAACTGGAAACCAGAACCAGGAACTGGAAACCGGAACTCAGAACCTGGAACCAGAACCCAGGAACGAAACCGGGAACCAGAACTGGAATCCAAGGTGGGAACGCTAACCGAACTGAACTGGAAACCAGAACCAGGAACTGGAAACCGGAACTCAGAACCTGGAACCAGAACCCAGGAACGAAACCGGGAACCAGAACTGGAATCCAAGGTGGGAACGCTAACCGAACTGAACTGGGAACCAAAACCCAGAACCTGGAACCAGGAACTGGAAACCAAAACCCGGAACCTGGAACCGGAACCCAGGAACGAAACCGGGAACCAGAACTGGACTCCAAGGTGGGAACGCTAACCGAACTGAACTGGGAACCAGAACCAGGAACTGGGAACCGGAACTCAGAATATGAAACCCGGAACTGGGAACCGGAAAAAGGAACTTGGCACCCGAATCTGAGCCCGGAACCTGAAACAGAAAACAAACCAGAACCCGGAACCCCTACCATCCCGACGGTCTGGAAGATGACACCGGAGAAGGTGGGCAGCCGGTCGAGGAGGCGCAGGTACTGGAGCTTGGCCCGGGTGGGGGAGACCTGCGAGGAGAGAATCGTGGGTCCCCCTGAGGTCATCCAGCCTGACCCTGGGCTCGAGGCGGGGGTTAGGGTCCCACCCCGGGGGTTAGGCTCCCACCTGGGCGCTGCGCCGCTGGTGCGCCTTCAGCTGCTGCGAGAGCGACCGGCGCAGGAGCTTGTCCTTCGTGGCCGGCAGCAGAGAGGGAGGCAGGAAGGGCTCCAGACCCCACTCCTTCCTGGGGAGAAAGAGGAAACGCACGCACTCCCAACTTCCTGCCTGCCTGCCTTTCTCCCTCCCTCCCTCCTTTTCTCTGTTCTTCCTTCCTTCTTTCTTTCCTTGGTCTCTCCCTCTGAAATATACTCTGAGTCGAGTGTGGATTTCATGCTCTTTATTCAGCTCATAGTAGCGAGGAATGAAAGTTTCCCCCGGACGTCTGCTTTATATACATTATTTACACAATGGGCCCCCCGTGATTGGCTCATTCCAGGATACTCCCGTAGGCCAATCCGGTTGCGGATTCACTTCCACCTGGAGCTGGATTGGGTGGCTCCTGCGGACCAATCAGACTGCTGCATTCTGGATCCTCTTGTTCTAGGACCAATCGGACTGCTGCATTCTGGATCCTATTGTTCTAGGACCAATCGGACTGCTGCATTCTGGATCCTATTGTTCTAGGACCAATCGGACTGCTGCATTCTGGATCCTATTGTTCTAGGACCAATCGGACTGCTGCATTCTGGGTCCTATTGTTCTAGGACCAATCGGACTGCTGCATTCTGGGTCCTATTGTTCTAGGACCAATCGGACTGCTGCATTCTGGATCCTATTGTTCTAGGACCAATCAGACTGCTGCATTCTGGATCCTATTGTTCTAGGACCAATCGGACTGCTGCATTCTGGATCCTATTGTTCTAGGACCAATCGGACTGCTGCATTCTGGATCCTATTGTTCTAGGACCAATCGGACTGCTGCATTCTGGGTCCTATTGTTCTAGGACCAATCGGACTGCTGCATTCTGGGTCCTACTGTTCTAGGACCAATCGGACTGCTGCATTCTGGATCCTACTGTTCTAGGACCAATCAGACTGCTGCATTCTGGATCCTACTGTTCTAGGACCAATCAGACTGCTGCATTCTGGATCCTCTTGTTCTAGGACCAATCAGACTGCTGCATTCTGGATCCTATTGTTCTAGGACCAATCAGACTGCTGCATTCTGGGTCCTATTTTTCTAGGACCAATCAGACTGCTGCATTCTGGATCCTATTGTTCTAGGACCAATCAGACTGCTGCATTCTGGATCCTCTTGTTCTAGGACCAATCAGACTGCTGCATTCTGGATCCTCTTGTTCTAGGACCAATCAGACTGCTGCATTCTGGATCCTCTTGTTCTAGGACCAATCAGACTGCTGCATTCTGGATCCTATTCAACTCAGTACATAACACCCTCCCTTTCTTTGTTCTTCCCTGATTCCTCCCTTGGTTCATTCTTTCATTCCTCCCTCCCTTTCTCTATCCTTGTTTCCCTCCTTACTTTCTCTGTCCTCCCTCCCTTCCCTCCCTTTTTCTGTTTTCCCTTCCTTGTCTTCCTTGTTTCCTTCCCCCTTCCTTCCTTTAATGTCATTTTTTCTACATGCCATTGCATGTCTCTTCTTGAGTGAACATGCAATGTAAATTTCTAGAAAATTTTAATTGCAAATTCCATTTAAATTCCTGGAAAATGTAATTTAATTTCAATTCATAAGGAAGGAAACAGAGAAGGAAGAACAGAGAAATGGAGGGAGGGAGGGGAAAAAGAAGGAAGGAAGAAAGAACAGAGAAAGGGAGTGAAGAAAGAAGGAAGGATAACCCTCAGGGCTCCCCCCGGAACTCACTCACTCGACGTTTCTGAGCGCCACCTTGTGGCTAGGACGGGTGGCAGAGACGGTGATGTAGATGTGGAGCGCCGTCAGGACCAGGAGCGACTCCGGATCAGGGTCAGCGCCAAACCGCTCCCGGATGACGTCATTGCGGCTCTGGAGAGGGAAGGAGAAGCAGCGCCTAGTGGTTAGTGACTGGGAAGCGGTGCCTAGTGGTTCGTGAGTTGTAAGCAGTGGTTAGAACAAGTGACTAGGTTACAGTGATGGCTAACCTTGACACTCCAGATGTTTTGGAACTACAACTCCCATGATCCCTAGCTAACAGGAACAGTGGTCAGGGATGATGGGAATTGTAGTCCCAAAGTGTAGATGTTTGGGGACTACAACTCCCATCATCCCTAGCTAACCGGACCAGTGGTCAGGGATGATGGGAATTGTAGTCCCAAATTGTAGATGTTTGGGGACTACAACTCACATGATCCCTAGCTAACAGGACCAGTGGTCAGGGATGATGGGAGTTGTAGTCCCCAAACATCTGGAGTGTCAAGGTTAGCCATCACTGGACTAGGAAGACTAGTGATCTGGAACTAGTGCTGTGCATTACAAAAACATTTCAAAAACCACAGCAACGCGTGGCCGGGTCAGCTAGTAGTAGTAGTAATAATAATAATAATAATAATAATAATAATAATAATAAATTTATACCCTACCCATTTGAGGGGCAGTGAGGACCACTAGGCAGAGCAGCCGGCTAAAAGGAAGGAAGGATTGGGACCCTCTAACCACACGTTCACACCCCCCCCGCTGACCTGGATGTAGAGATATTCGAAGGCGGCGGCGTCTCGCCGCAACAGCTCGGCGGGGTCTTTGGGGTAGAAGCTAACCCGAAAAAGGCACCGCATGCCTTGGTAGTGGGTCCGCTGAACGACCTGGGAGGAGGAAGGAGAACTCTGGCAAGGGGGGGTGGGCTAGATGGCCCCGGGGTCCCTTTCCCCCATCCATCCTTGTGGGATTTGGGAGAAAGGGAGGGAGGGATGAAGGAAGGAAGGAAGGAAGGAAGGAAGGAAGGAAGGAAGGAAGGATAGAGAAAGGGAGGTAGAAAAGGAAGGAAGGATGGGAGGGAGGAAAGAAGGAAAGAGGGAGAGGGACGAAGGAAGAAAAGGAGGGAAGAAGGAAAGGACAGAAAAAGGTAGGGAGGAAGGAAGAAAGGATGGAAGGATGGAAGAAAGAAAGGAAGGAATGACAGAGAAAGGGAGGTAGGAAAGAAGGAAGGGAGGGTAGAAGGAAGGAAAGGACAGAAAAGGGGAGGGAGGAAAGAAGGTAGGAATGAAGGAAGGATGGATCGATGGAAGGAAGAACAGAGAAAGGGAGGGAGGGAGGGAGGAAAGAAGGAAAGAGGGAGGAAGGAAAGAAGGAAGGAAGGAAGGAAGGAAGGAAGGAAGGAAGGAAGGAAATAGAGGGGACGAAGGAAGGAAAAAAGGGAAAGAAGGAAGGAAGGACAGAGAAAGGGAGGGAGGGAGGACAGAGAAAGGGAGGGAGGAAAGAAGGTAGGAAGGAAGGAATGATTGAAGGGAGGGAGGGAGGGCGGAAGGAAGGACAGAAAAAGGGAGGGAGGGAAGAAGGAAGGAAGGAAGGAAGGAAGGAAGGAAGGAAGGAAGGAAGGAAGGAAGGAAGGACACAGAAAGGGAGGGAGGAAAGAAGGAAGGAAGGAAGGACACAGAAAGGGAGGGAGGAAAGAAGGAAGGGAGGGTGAGGGAGGAAGGATTTCAGAGCTCTGGCAGAGGGGTTGGACTAGATGACCCCTGGCTCCCTCCCTCCCGACTCACGTGGGCCAAAGGCTGCTTTTCCTGTAGGAGGAGAAACTGGTGGCTCCGCTCAGGGCTGCGGTATTCCAAGACGAGGGAGAAATGCTCGATCCGCCGCAGGGAAAGGCGATCCTGGAGGGTCGTCATCACATCCTGGTAGGAGCGAGAGAGGAGCATTTTTGGAAGAAGGCACGGGGGTGGGGAGGAATCCTTTTTTACAGAAAGGTTCAGCCTTGCTGGCACCCCTTAGTTGTGATAATCAGAGGGAGTTTTCCTTTTGTGAATAATCAATTTTTACAGTTCTATCACAAATAACTGATTTGGTTCTACTCTTAGAAATACATTGACCGATAATTATCAAATGATGTTGATGTTTAATAATAATAATAATAATAATAATAATAAATAATAATAATAATAATAATAAGTTAACGGTTTCTATTTGGACAACTGTTTTGTTCAACTGTACTTTACTGGAAGGAGAAAAAGAATCGTTTCCTTAATAACAATTCTTTAACTCAAACAATAACACGATAGCATATGTATCCATGTTTGTTAACTAATGTGGTTAAATACCGTATATTAAGTAAAATAGAAACATCGCCACCCAACCCCACCCCGTCCCCCTCTTTCGCCCTCTTCTCAACAAACGAAACGGATTTGTAAAAATGATACGTAGAAGAAATACGAGAGAGAGACATTGCACATACTTTTATGCATCAAGAAATCTTTAATAAAAATACTTCGAAACAAAAAAACAAATTAATTCTTTCCCGTATCGAAATTGAAGAATATAACTTAAATAGAATTAAATAAATAAAAAAGAGAATGTAACCTCAATAACATTCCTTTGGACTAGAATGTAACTTATAATAGAAACATTTTTCCTCCGAAAGCATTTGACAAGTCACTACCCACTAGGCGCTGCTTCCCAGGACCCTTGCTCTAACCCAGTGATGGCTAACCTTGACACTCCAGATGTTTTGGGACTACAACTCCCATCATCCCTGACCCCTGGTCCTGTTAGCTAGGGATGATGGGAGTTGTAGTCCCCAAACATCTACCATTTGGGACTACAATTCCCATCATCCCTGACCACTGGTCCTGTTAGCTAGGGATCATGGGAGTTGTAGTCCCCAAACATCTACAATTTGGGACTACAATTCCCATCATCCCCGACCACTGGTCCGGTTAGCTAGGGATCATGGGAGTTGTAGTCCCCAAACACCTACAATTTGGGACTACAACTCCCATCATCCCTGACCACTGGTCCTGTTAGCTAGGGATGATAGAAGTTGTAGTTCCAAAACATCTGGAGTGTCAAGGTTAGCCATCACTGCTCTAACCACTAGACCCTGCTTCCCTTTCTTACCTTGACGGTGGTGCGGCTATCAAAGGTGAAGGAAAGTCACTACCCACTAGGCGCTGCTTCCCAGCCCCTTGCTCTAACCACTAGACCCTGCTTCCCTTTCTTACCTTGACGGTGGTGCGGCTATCAAAGGTGAAGGACTTGACCTGCCCGTTTTCGAGGAAAACCTTCAGGACGTTGGGGATGAGGAGGAGAGCTTCCTTCTTCAGCATCTCCTGCGGGCAGAAAAGCAGAGGCTGGAGGACTAATAATAATAATAACAACAACTAGCTGACCCAGCCACGGGTGTAGCTGTAGTACCAGTATAGCCGTCGCTAGAGGGCGCTGTTTTGCTGATGACATCTAATGCCTGCGATGGTTTTTTGGCGTTTAAACTTTATTTTAGGTATGACAGGTGTGGTTTTTATGAATTTTTATTATGCCAGATTAGTGTGCCATGGTAATGGAACGCTGTGTCCTAATTTGATGTGATTTGGTCCAGCGGTTACGCAGCAATGGTGTTTCGGACAAACGCGCAATAGGAACATTTTTATATATATCCTATATAATAAAGAGCCTGTGTCCGTCCGTACCACTTTCCGTCCGTCAGAGGAAATTTCCACTGCGCATGTACGAGACGGACACGGATTGGACGACGGGAGAGGGGGGCGTGTTCGAGAGGCAGCGGCGGCGCATGCGCGCCATCATTTCGGTCACTGCCGCCGCCTCGCACGGAGCTGCAGCTGCCCTCCCGCTCGGACAAAGCAAAGAGCGGGGGCAGCGGCGCAACGCGCCACTGCCCCCAGCCTGCTCTCCTCCTCTCTCTTTCCCTGCCTTCCTTCCTTCCTTTCCTTCCTTCCCTCCCTTTGCGCCTCGGGATCAACTGTTCGGAGCGCGAAGCAGGGAGAGGCAGAGGGAGAGGGAGAGAGAGGAGGCGAAGCGGAGGCGCGCCGGACGCCACCATGGGAGTTGTAGGAACCGGAGGAGGCCCGCGGAGGAGCGTCGGCTACAGGCGGCGCTGGAAGCGGAGGAGGCCGCGGCCATCCTCCGCGCCGCCGCACCTGCAGCCCCGACGGGGCGGGAGAGGGGAAAGAGTGGCTGGGAGCGGCCGGCCCGACGGGCAGGACCTGGGTCCCCCTCCCGCAAAGCGCCGTCGGGGGCAGCAGGGCTGCTCTCTCCTCGCTCACCCTTCCTGCTGCACTCCACGCGGCTCCCACAGCCCCGACGCACCCAGAACTACCTTTCCCGGCAGGCTCCGCAGACACACCAGCACCGCGCTGCAGCCCAGCAGCAACAGCGAGACCGCCGGCTGCCCCATGGCTGCCTCAACGGCCAAAGGCTCGCGCCCGCAAAGGGCCAGCTCCTGCTACCGCCTACGAAGTCTCCCCGCCGGCGGCCCCGCTCATCGTGGCGCAGGGCCGGCCCCAGGGCGCCGAGCGGCTTCCCCGTGCGTCTGCATGGGGCGGCCGCCGACTCGCGGGTGCGGCGGCAGCGGGAGGAACGGCGGCGGCCGGCGCGGTGTGAAGGGGGGAGGGAGAGAGAGAGAGGTGAGCTATTTGTGGGGGGAGGTGTGGGGGAAAGTGCGTGTGTGTGTGTGAGAGAGAGAGAGAGAGAGGTGTGGGGGGAGGGAGAGAAGAGGAGGCCCGGCAATAAACGGGGGGAGGAGGGCAGGGGGAGGGAGAGAAGAGGAGGCCCGACAATAAACGGGGGGAGGAGGGCGGGGGGCTCCACCTCCTCCCGCCGCCACCGCAGGGCTCAGAGTCGCAGCCTCGAGGGGGGCCAGGAGGGTGGGGAGGTAAAGGGGTTAATGGGAGGGAGAGAAGGCTGGGGAGGGAAAAGGGTTAATGGGGAGGAGAGGAGGGTGGGGAGGGGAAAGGGTTAATGGGGAGGAGAGGAGGGTGGGGAGGGGAAAGGGTTAATGGGGAGGAGAGGAGGGTGGGGAGGGGAAAGGGTTAATGGGGAGGGAGGGGAGGGGAAAGGGTTAATGGGGATATCCGCCTTAATATACTAGTAGATAATAATAATAAACAACTACCTGACTTTGAGAAGACATCTGAAGGTAGCCCTGTTTTTATTCTGTTTTTGGGTGATTACCCAGCTGGATGGACCGGGTATAAATATAAATAATAATAATAATTATTATTATTAATTACTTATACCTCGCCTACCTGGCCGGGCCTCCCCAGCCACTCTGTGCAGCACATTAGCTATCTCGAACCACATCCCCTCCGTTCCAGAACTTTCCGGAACTCACCGGCTCTGGCTCCGAGAAGCGCACCTTGGCAGGGTTGGACCTCAGCTTGGCCTTCTTTGCGGCGCTGATGAAGGCCGACTTGGGCGACTGGAAGGGGAGAAGGAAAAGATGGGCCTTGTAGATGGATCTCAGCCGGAAAAGCAGATTCCTGACTCGCGGGGGGAGGGGTTGAGATGGATGACCTCCCGGGGTCTCACCTGATGGATTTGCAGCACGGTGAAGATGGCCGACTCCTTGGCACTTCTGCGGTGGGAAAGGAACAAAGAAGACATTTAGGGTTTCCTTGAGATTCCTGCTGGGCTGGATCACCCTCGGGCGTCCCAGCTTTCCTGCGCTGAAATTCCTCCAGAAAGAATCCATGGATTTGTTGTTGTTTTTTTTAAATTATTTGTTAGATTTTCAACACACATACTAATCACCACCACCACCATCTTTTTTTTAGCAAACATACTGTCATCTTAGAATACAATAAAAAGTTTCATATATTGAAACAGAATTTTATATCACCAAATAAACTCTTCTTTCACACATCATACATTCATCATTGTTAAGCTTATTAATATTTTTAGATACTTTCTATAATTCTTGACTTCCCTCTTTTACCGCCCCACCATTTCTCACTATTCTCTTTTTCTGTAAATATAATATAATATATTGTTCTATGTTAAGCTTTGAATTTCTTCTTTTCTTTATTTTAATTATTTCTTGCTTGTTCTTAAACCTCATCTATTTCTTATTTTCTTTGATTATTCTGCAAGAGCTATTACAAAGCATAAACTCTGCTCATGTCACATCTTGATAATAGATACTTCAAAAAATTATCCCATTCTTCTATTACCCTACTTCTTGAGTTTTCCCTTCGTTTTTCTGATAGCACTGAGAATCCATGGATTTGTAGAGGAGGCAGGAACCGCAGCTCTTAAATTTTAGAAGGTGGCTCGAACCCGCTTCCTCCTTCCTCACCTCACAATTTCGATGAATCTCTCCCGGGCGACATCACTCACATCTTCATCCCCAATGGCCCAGATCTGGTCCCCGGGAAAGAGTTTGTCCTCCGAGGGTCCGCCTGCCAAAGGAAGGGGCAGCTGGTGTCTGTCGGAGGGGAGAGAGACCCTCAGCGTCATCTAGTCCAGCCCCCTTCCGACTCGATGATCCGACGCTGAGATGAATCCTCACCTGCCACCACCGAACGCACCACCACGGGCCTCTCGCCGCCGGCCACAAAGCCGAACCCTCCGTCCGGGTGGCGCCGGATCGTCACCTGTCGGAAGGCCTCGGAAGGCGGCGGCCCCCATTCCATAGCATCCCAGCTTTCCTCTGGCATCGCATCTCCAGCTCAGCAGGAGAAGACAGGATTCCAGGACGCAGGGAGGGAAGAATCCGTTCCTCAGTCTCTACCCTAATGCACAGAGTCTGGGATGCCAGCAAGGTCGAACCTTTCTGTAAAAAAAGGGATTTCCTCAGTCACTCCCCTAATGCACAGAGTCTGGGATGCCAGCAAGGTCGAACCTTTCTGTAAAAAAGGGATTTCCTCAGTCTCTACCCTAATGCACAGAGTCTGGGATGCCAGCAAGGTCGAACCTTTCTGTAAAAAAAGGGATTTTTTATTATTCCAAAAAAGGAAACCTAACCCCTATCCCTAACATCCATCCCTAACCCCTATTCCTAACCCCAACCTCATCCCTAACCCCCAACCAGAGGCGTAGCAAGCCCAGGTGGTACCCGGGGCGGAATTTTTTTTTGTCACCCCCCACCACTTTAATTTTTAAAAAAATTAAAAAGTGTTACCCCACCTCTGATGGTGCCACTTTGCGAGGTGTGGGGGTTTTGTGTGTGTGTGTCTATTATCTCTTTTTTCCCAATAAAGTTAAAATAAAAAATAATAATAATAATAATGTAAAAAAATAATAAAATTAAAATTAAAAAGTGTCACCCCCCTCTGATGGTGCCACTTTGCGAGGTGTGGGGGTTTTGTGTGTGTGTGTCTATTATCTATTTCCCCCCCAATAAAGTTAAAAAAATTAAAAAAAATAAAAATAAAAATGTAAAAAAATAAAAATAAAATAAAATAAAAAAGTGTCACCCCCCTCTGATGGTGCCACTTTGTGAGGTGTGGGGGGTTGTGTGTGTGTGTCTATTATCCCTTTTTTTCAATGAAGTTAAAATTGTTAAAAAAAATTTTTTTTAAAAAATTAAACAATTTTTTTTTTTTAAAAAAAAGTGTCACCCCCCTCTGGGGTGGAACCCGGGGCGGCCCGCCCCCCGCCCCCTTGCTACGCCCCTGCCCCCAACCCCTATCCCTAACCCCTATCTCTATCCCTATCCTCAACCCCTAACCCTTATCTCTTCCCTGCATTTCGGCCTTCATCAACTGCAAAGTTGGCATCGATTGGCACCTTGCATTTTTGCCAACCGTTCGCCAGGCTTCCTTTGCTATTTTGTAATCAACTGCAATTCTAGAATTGATTGCGTTATTATTTTATTTTTAAACCAGAGCCTTTTTTAAAAAAATTCATTGGGACACAGCTTTTCCACAAAAAGGCCCCCCCAAATAATGTAAATGTCCAGCTCAGGCACCCCCTATTTTAACATTCAAAATATTGCTTTTTTAAAATTATAATTCATCGCATTTCAGCCGCAGTTTGTAGTTGGCCTTCGGATCCAGGGAAATCCGGCAGCGGCAGCGCCCCATCCTGGAGACCCCTACTCACTGTGGGTGGGAGAGATACCCTCTGGCCATGTCGCCTCCTCCTTTTCTCCTCCTTTTCTCCTGCCAGAAAGAAAGGGAGGGGGATGGAGGGAGGGAGGGAAGAAGGGAGGGAGGGAGGGAAGAATTCAGCAGCTGCCGTGATCAGAATATGAAAGGAATTGGCTGCTGGTCTGGTCCAAGAGAAAGGGATGCGAAGAGAGAGAAGAGAGGGATAGAGGAAGGGAGATTTGAGGAGAGAGAGGGGGGGAGAGAGAGTGAGAGTGAGGAAGGAGTCCAGGGAGGGAGAGAAGAGAGGGATAGGGGAAGGGAGATTTGAGGAGAGAGAGAGAGGAGTGAGTCCAGGGAGGGAGAGAAGAGAGGGATAGAGGAAGGGAGATTAGAGAGAGAGAGAGAGAGAGAGAGAGAGAGAGAGAGAGAGAGGAGTCCAGGAAGGGAGAGAAGAGAGGGATAGAGGAAGGGAGATTAGAGAGAGAGAGAGAGGAGTCCAGGAAGGGAGAGAAGAGAGGGATAGAGGAAGGGAGATTTGGGAGAGAGAGAGAGAGAGAGAGAGGAGTCCAGGGAGGGAGAGAAGAGAGGGATAGAGGAAGGGAGAGAGAGAGAGAGAGAGAGAGGAGTCCAGGGAGGGAGAGAAGAGAGGGATAGAGGAAGGGAGATTAGAGAGAGAGAGAGAGGAAGGAGTCCAGGGAGGGAGAAAAGAGGGATAGAGGAAGGGAGATTAGAGAGAGAGAGGAGTCCAGGGAGGGAGAGAAGAGAGGGATAGAGGAAGGGAGATTAGAGAGAGAGAGAGAGGAAGGAGTCCAGGGAGGGAGAAAAGAGGGATAGAGGAAGGGAGATTAGAGAGAGAGAGAGAGGAGTCCAGGGAGGGAGAGAAGAGAGGGATAGAGGAAGGGAGATTAGAGAGAGAGAGAGAGAGAGAGGAAGGAGTCCAGGGAGGGAGAAAAGAGGGATAGAGGAAGGGAGATTAGAGAGAGAGAGAGAGAGAGAGAGAGAGAGAGAGGAGTCCAGGGAGGGAGAGAAGAGAGGGATAGAGGAAGGGAGATTTGGGAGAGAGAGAGAGAGAGAGATGACGCTGGAGGGAGAGAAGGAGAAAGGGGGGGGGAGAGATGGGGAAGAGAGAGGAGTCCAGGGAGGGGGAGGGAGGGAAAGAGAGGAAGAGGGGGAGAAAGAGAGATAAAGGGAGATTTGAGAGAGGAATGGAGAGGAAGAGAAAGAAAGAGAGGAGAGAGATGGGAAAGGTGAGAAAGAGAGGGAGGCCTGAGATTCATCCGGCATCGGCATGACCTGTTTTTGACATCCTAATAATAATAATAATAATAATAATAATAATAATAATACAGTAATAATAATAGGTGTTCCTGTGAACTCTGTTTCCCTGGAGGTTTTTAAGCAGAGGTGTGGAAGGTATGTGTCAGTCATGGATGTATTAGTTGAGATTCCTGTATAGCCGGGGGTTGGACTAGATGACCCTTGGGGTCCCTTCCAACTCTCCAATTCTGTGACCCCCCAAGCTTGTAACTCCATCCAAAGTAGCCTCAGTGCTCCTTCCCGCCCCATGATTCTTCTCCCCTTCTCTCCTTCCCCCCATCTCTCCTCTCCTCCTTTCATTTCATCCTTCGATACCTTCCTCTCCATTCTCGGATGGAGATCCCGGGGAACGTACCATCCGCGGAGGCCGGGATCTCAAGAGAGAAACGCCTGGGATCCGGCGAGGTGACACGCGTGGTTTCCCGCAAACCCCCGAGATCTTGTTCACACGTGCTACGACGAGCAGCTGGTCAGACCGTTCCACTCGCCGCGCAATCGCTAGTGCCGGGGAGAGGGTCGAAATGGACTTACCCGCTTGGTGTGTGTGTGGGTGGGGGGGTCGTTTTAAGGAGGACTTTGGGGGGCATTCTGTCCCCCATCTGCCCCAATGGGGGTCCCACATTCGCCCCACAACCCTCGCCATCCGTATCTGTCCCCCATCTGCCCCAATGGGGGTCCCCAACGCCCCACAACCGTCGCCATCCGTAGCCCCCCAAAAGCACGAGGCGAGATGGGGCGCCGGGGCCGTTGCACCCCCCCCTTTGGGAAGGTTGAGGGGGGGAACCAGAGGGATTTGCCCGCTTGGGGGAAGACACCTGCCCCCCAAACTGTCCCCTTCGTAGCCCCCAAGCATTGGGGGGACCCTCGACATGCTCCGTCGGGAACCCCCAAACCAGAAGGGAGAGGGCGCATCCCTAGGGCGCAAGCAGCCCCCCTCCCCAGTTGTGGTTTTTTTTTAGGGGGGGTCACGGTCCTTACCGGGACTCCCTGCGGCCCCCCGAAACCGGGCCGGGAAGACGGCGGGGGGGGCAGCTCCGGCCGCGCCTGCGCACTCGCCTGCGCGCTCGTCGTCACTGCAGCAGACGGGAAAGGAAGAGGGGAGGGGCGCACCAAAGGTCATCCAGACAGACCCCCCCCTGCGAGGCGGGAAACGGAGCGCAGGGTCCTAGAATAGGGGAGCCAGAAAGGGAGACCCACAAGTCATCCATTCTGATCCTCTGCAATGCAGGGATCTACAATGGGGGAGCCTCCAAAGTCATCCAGTCTGACCCCCCTGGTTGTATATTAATAATAATGATGATGATGATTCTCTGTTGAAATTCCTGCCTTCCGACCTAGACTAGACTCAGTAACCTCACTCCAGATGTTTTGGGACTACAACTCCCATCATCCCTGACCACTGGTCCTGTTAGCTAGGGATGATGGGAGTTGTAGTCCCAAAACATCTGGAGGGCCAAGGTTAGCCACCACTGGTAGATGAAACCGTATCTAGTCCGGATGTCAGATGTTCTCCCCCTATACATCTTTTTTTTCGGGGGGCGGGCGGGTGAAATGGGAGGTTTCGGGCCTCGCCGGAAAGGAGCAAAGCATTGTGGGAGAATCCCTGGAATGCCGGGTTGCTTAGCAACGGACCACCGAGGCAGCAGAGGATGCTCTTTCCCCCCCCCCACCCCGTCTGGAGGAACAGAGGGGAAATGGAGAAGCGAAGAGAGAATCCTAGAAGGGCCAGGCTGGAAGGGGACCCCGAGGGGTCATCCAGTCGGACCCCGAGGAAGGCAGGAACCTCAAGAAAGATGATGATGATGATTATACCACCCTATACCCGGGAAATAATCCTAGAATGGCGGAGGGGGAAGCGGGTCAGACTAGATGACCCCAGTGACCCTTTCTCCTCTCTCTCTCTTTCTTTCTCTTCTCTCTTTGCTCTCTCTCTCTATTTCTCCTCTTTCTCTCAAGTCTCCTTTCCTCTCTCTCTTTCCCCATCCCCCGCTCTCTCTTTCTTTCTCCTTCCTTCCTTCCTTCTCCCTCTGGCTTCCTTCCTTCCTTCTCCCCCTTCCTTCCTTCCTTCCTTCCTTCCTTCCTTCCTTCCTTCCTTCCTTCCTTCTGCCTTCCCTTCTTCCTTCCTTCCTTCCTTCTCCATCTGCCTTCCTTCCTTCCTTCCTTCCTTCCTTCCTTCCTTCCTTCCTTCCTTCTCCTCTCTATTTTCTCTCTCTTCCTCCTCTCTTCCTTTCTCCTCCTCTCTCTTTCCTCCCATCCCTCTTCTTCCTCATCTCCCCCTCTTTCTTTCTCCAATTTCTCTCCCCCCCCTCTTCTCTTTCTGTCTCCCCGCCTCATCCCCCCCCCCCCTTTTGAGATTCTTTCTGCGCTTTGGGGACGATTTCCCTTTATTTTGGAGGAAAAATTGCTTTTCTCTTTCATATTCTCATTTCCTTTATTTTTGGGGTCCCCTCCCCAAAAACCTGCTCTTCCTATCACGTGATTCCTTCTCCCTCCCTCCCTCCCTCCTCCTCTCGGAAAGGCGGAGCGCGGAGCATCCTTTGCAGCGGCCGCCGGGCCAAACAGAGGCGAGGGCCTCCCTGCGCCCCCCCCCAGGAGCGGATCCCACCCCCTCCCCGGCGCCCCCCGAGCGCAGATTTCGAGGCCTGCGCGCCCTTTCCCCCCCGAAAACGCGCATTTTTACGCATCCAGACAGATCCGGCGGCGACCCCCGCCCTACGCGGGAGTGCATCGTCCACCGGCGCCCCCCCCAAGTGCGGGTATCTGTGCCCCCACCCAAAAGGCATCGGGAGGAACCCCCACTGCGGATTGGGCCTGAGAGAGGATTTCGCGGCCTGGCTGCGCCCCCCGAGAGCGCATTTGGCGGCCGGAGGGATCCAAGAATCCGGCCTCGTCCTCCTCCATCCCTCCCCCCGAGACCGGATTCCACCTTTTCCCGGGGGGTCGGAGCATTTCCCGCTCTGCCGCCTTTCGGGAGCGCAACTTCCACCTTGTCGGATCCGTCCCTGGTTCCGCCAATCTCGCCTGCGCACCCCCACCCCCCCGAAAGCGCATTTTTCCCACGCTGCGCGCAGACTCTCTTCCTGCAAAGGCGCATCTCCTGTCCAAAAGCGGGATCCTTTCCACGTCGGCGCGCAGCTTCTCCTCCTCGGATCCAGCCCCGGTCCCGCCATCCTCGCCTGCGCCTCCCCGAAGGCGCATTTCCCACCTTGCGCGCAGATTCCATTGGCGGCCTCTCCTCCTCCAAAAGCAGGATCCTCGGGCGACTTCTCCTGGGCGCATTTCCACGTTGGCGCGCAGCTTCTCCTCGGATCCGTCCCTGGTCCCGCCATCCTCGCCTGCGCATTTCCCGCCTTTGGGCGCGCAGCCTTTCCTCGCATCCGTCCTTCCCGTTGGCCTGCGCGCGCGCCCATCCTCGCCTGCGCGCCCGACGGCGCATTTTCCTCCTGACCGTCTCCAAAAAGCGCATTTTAGCCATTTGGGCTCAGCCTCTCTTTTGTCTGTCCAGACAGTCTCCGCTCCCACAAAGCGCATCTCCCTCGTTGGCGCGCAGCCTTTCCTCGTCTCCGCGCGCAAGAGCGCATCATTCCCGTTGGCCAGAGACTCTCCGTCGGCGGCCGAGTCTCGCCTGCCTCGCCAAAAGCGCATTCCCTACATTGGGGCGCAGCGTCTCCCATTGCGGCCTCCGGAGCGCAACTTCCGCGGGCCGCCGCCGCCTCCCGAAGCGCCTTTTCCACGTGCGCCCGCTCGCCGGAGACTCCGTTGGCTCCTCTCCGCCGCCACCCTGCGCGCAACCGGAGCGCATCTCTTCTCCCGTCCGTTTTGCGCCCTGGCGAGGCTGCCGGGAGGAGCCTGCGCCGGCGCCTGCTGAGCGCCGCTCTCTTCGATTCGGATTTCCATTCGCTTCAGGTGAACCGGCCGGCCCCACCGCTGCCCCCATTTTGGGGGTGCTGCCCCACCCCACCCCACCCCGACCTCCCACCCCTCGGAAATGCGGGGACTGCGCGGCGGCGCATGGGCTGCGCTGTGTCTCCTCCTCCTCTGCTGCTGCTGCTGCTGGGCGCACAGGTAGGTTGGGGTTTTTTGGGAAGGCGGAAACGTAGCAGGGGTCTCCCCTGGGGGGTTTGGGGGGCGGACAGGGAGCGGAGGACTCACCTGTGGGTTTTTTTTAGAGGTGCACAGGTAGTTTAACCTAAGAGGGGGTTTTGGGGGATGAACAGGTAGTGGGGGCTCACCTGTGGGGTTTTAAGGGGGGCACAGGTAGGTTAACTTTTGGGGGTTTTGGGGGGAGGACCGGTAGTGGTGTGGCTCACCTGTGTGTGGGGTTAGGGGGTGCACAGGTAGGCAAACCTGAGAGGGGGCTCCCCTGGGGTTTGGGGGGACTGACAAGATAGCAGGGATTTCACCTGTGGGGTTTTTAGGGGACACACAGGTAAGTTAACCTGTGGGGGGGTCACATGGGTTTTTTTTAGGGGGTGCACAGGTAGGTTAAACTGCAGGGGGTTCACTTGTGGGGGGTTTTCAGGGTCCCCTAGCTGCCCCCCGCAGAATAGGGGAGAGACCCCTCCAATTGCCACGAAAAGCATGATGCCCCCATATTTTACATGAAATTTATATAATATATATTATATTGGGGTGCCCGGCTGGAATTTGGGGGGCAGGTTTAAAGGAGGCCGTGAGAAGCCCCCCAATATCTCAAACACCCCAAATCTATATGAACCCCACAATATTTAATTCCAGCTGGACAACCCAATAGAATATATGAAGGGCCCCCAAGTTTATCGGGGCTCCCAATATCTTCTCCCAGCTGGGAACCCCCCCAAATTTCATTCCAGCTGGGCACCCCAATATAATAGATTAGGGGGCAGGTTTAAATGATGCCATGTGGGACCCATGGTTTAATCCAGCTGGGCACCCCAATATCCAGCTGGGCACCCCAATATAATGGGGACCCTCCAATATTTTATCTCAGCTGCTTTGAGGACCAACCATGGTCTTCTCCTGTCCTGCAGCCCCTCGACTGGCAACATCTCGGTGGTCAAGGACATTGTGGACAAGCTCCTCAAAGGCTACGATGTCCGCCTGCGGCCCGATTTCGGAGGTAAGGCAGCACGGCCTAAAGGTTAGAGCATGAATCCCATCGCTAATCAGTCAGGCAATCAATAAAACGCCAGGTCATATATTAATAAATGATGACCTATTATCCACTTTTATTATTTTCTTATTAATCTATGGTTCGGTTTTATTTCGGAGGTAAGGCAGCGCCGCCTAAAAGTTAGAGCATAAATCCGATCAATAATAAATTAGATAATTAATCCTAAATAATAAGTTAGGTCATAAATTAATAAATGATTATTTATTATCCCCTTTTATTATGGCTATTATTATTTTCTTATAATCTATTGTTCGATTTGTTGTTATTCCTTATTGACTTTTAGCCTTTCCTTATTATATTAAAGTTATGATTTATTGCTTATAATTTAATTCCTTAATTTTATGGTGTTATTATTTACTGCTTGGCTTATCATTATTTATTTTCTAAAGTTATGATTTATTGTTTATAATTTTATTCTTTAATTTTATGGCATTATTATTTATTTTATTATTTTATTATTTTATTATTTTATTATTGTTTATTATCTGATCTTCCCATTGAGGGCTTGATTTTATGGTTTCATCATGTGATCATTTAATCATTATCATTTTATCACAAGCCAATAAATTAACCAATTGTGAGTTTCATTAGCAATTAAAAAAATTATTATTTCGTTTTAATATAATAATAATCTATTATTGTAATATAATACAATATACCATATTTTTCCGTCTATAAGACGCCCACATGTATAAAACGCACCCTATTTTTGGGGACTCCGATTTAAGAAAATGGGGGGGAGATGGCCCCCATGTATAAGACACCCCCAAATTTTGGACATTTTTTTTAGGGAAAATACTGTAATATCATATCATATCATATCATATCATATCATATCATATCATATCATATCATATCATCATATCATATCTCTGTTGTTATTGTTATTATTATTATTTCAGGGAACCCTGTGGTGGTGGGGATGAGCATTCACATCTCGAGCATCGACCAGATTTCCGAAGTCAACATGGTAAGTTGGACGAACTCCCGTCGGGTCCGGATTCGAATCCTGCGGCAAAAGATGGATTTCCTTCTGTCCTTCTACCCTTCTTTCTTTTTTGCTTCTATCCTTCTTTCCTTCCTTGGCAGATGACACCAAATTGGGAGGGGTGGCTAATACCCCAGAGGACAGGATCACACTTCAAAATGACCTTAGCAGATTAGAGAACTGGGCCAAGGCAAACAGGATGAATTTTAACAGGGAGAAATGTAAAGTACTACACTTGGGCCAAAAAAAGGAAAGGCACAAATACAGGATGGGTGACACCTGGCTTGAGAGCAGGACATGTGAAAAGGATCTAGGAGTCTTGGTAGACCACAAACTTGACATGAGTCAACAGTGTGATGCAGCAGCTCAAAAAGCCAATGCAATTCTGGGCTGCATCCATAGGAGTATAGCATCTAGATCAAGGGAAGGAATAGGACCACTGTATTCCGCTCTGGTCAGACCCCACCTGGAATACTGTGTCCAGTTCTGGGCACCACAGTTCAAGAAGGATACTGACAAGCTGGAACGTGTCCAGAAGAGGGCAACCAAAATGGTCAAAGGCTTGGAAACGATGCCTTTTGAGGAACGGCTTAGGGAGCTGGGTATGTTTAGCCTGGAGAAGAGAAGGTTAAGGGGGGATAGGATAGCCATGTTCAAATATATCAAAGGATGTCATCTAGAGGAGGGAGAAAGGTTGTTTTCTGCTGCTCCAGAGAAGCGGACACGGAGCAACGGATTCAAACGACAAGAAAGAAGATTCCACCTCAACATTAGGAAGAACTTCCTGACAGTAAGAGCTGTTCGACAGTGGAATTTGCTGCCAAGGAGTGTGGTGGAGTCTCCTTCTTTGGAGGTCTTTAAGCAGAGGCTTGACAGCCACCTGTCAGGAATGCTTTGATGGTGTTCCTGCTTGGCAGGGGGTTGGACTGGATGGCCCTTGGGGTCTCTTCCAACTCTAGGATTCTATGATTCTATCTTTTCTATCCTTCTATCCTTCAATTTCCCCCATCTCTCTCTTTCTTTTCTCCTTCTCCAGGATTATACCATCACCATGTACTTCCAGCAGAGCTGGCGGGACAAGCGACTCGCCTATGGCGATCTGCCGTTCAACCTGACTCTCGACAACCGAGTCGCTGACCAGCTCTGGCTCCCGGACACCTACTTTCTGAACGACAAAAAGTCCTTCCTCCACGGCGTCACCGTCAAGAACCGCATGATCCGCTTGCACCCGGACGGCACCGTCCTCTACGGCCTGAGGTGGGCGGATATTCATGATATTAATCACCAATAATCAAGAACCGATTCGCTCCAGCTGGTTCGTTATTGCAAATACCCTGTTTCTCCTCAAATAAGACGTAGCCATCAAATCAGCCGTAGCAGGATTTCTACACATTTGAGAAATATAAGCCATACCCTGAAAATAAGACATAGGGATGTGGCGCCTCTCCCTTCAGACCAGGCATCCCCAAACTGTGGCCCTCCAGATGTTTTGGCCTACAACTCCCATGATCCCTAGCTAACCGGACCAGTGGTCAGGGATGATGGGAATTGTAGTCCCAAAGTATAGATGTTTGGGGACTACAACTCCCATGATCCCTAGCTAACAGGACCAGTGGTCAGGGATGATGGGAATTGTAGTCCCAAATTATAGATGTTTGGGGACTACAACTCCCATGATCCCTAGCTAACAGGACCAGTCGTCAGGGATGATGGGAAGTGTAGTCCCAAATTGTAGATGTTTGGGGACTACAACTCCCATGATCCCTAGCTAACAGGACCAGTGGTCAGGGATGATGGGGATTGTAGTCCCAAATTGTAGATGTTTGGGGACTACAACTCACATGATCCCTAGCTAACAGGACCAGTGGTCAGGGATGATGGGGATTGTAGTCCCAAATTGTAGATGTTTGGGGACTACAACTCCCATGATCCCTAGCTAACAGGACCAGTGGTCAGGGATGATGGGAATTGTAGTCCCAAATTGTAGATGTTTGGGGACTACAACTCCCATGATCCCTAGCTAACAGGACCAGTGGTCAGGGATGATGCGAATTGTAGTCCAAAACATCTGGAGGGCCGAAGTTTGCGGATGCCTGCTTAAGCTGTGTCCTGACACAGAGCAGTTAAAATAAGACATCCCCCGAAAAGAAGCCATACTGTGTTTTTTCGAGGAAAAAATAATATAAGACGGTGTCTTATTTTAGGAGAAACACAGTACAGTCAATTAATGGGTGGTTTCGTTCTCACCTAGTGATCACCACGAACTGGCTGATAATCAGTTTTTTATTGGGCGTGTTGATCATAATGGAGCGACTATTAATGGACGGGTCATTATTAATGGATGGATCATGATTAATTATTATTAATGGACGGATCATGATTATTGGATGGATCATGGTTAATGACGGCTTTCATCCTTGCATAGTGATCACGGTTAAATATTATCAATTTCAATACATATTAATAGCCCATAAAAATTAGCCATCCGTTAAATACTTATCTATTTATACTTATCAATTAATAAATATTAATAGTCCATAAAATTAACCGTCCATCAATAGGCAAAATTAGAGAAATATTTGCAGGTTCAGACATCAGACCAGGAATATCATCCAAATAGGGGTCAAAAAATCCCCCCAAAATCAATATATAGCATTCCCTGCATCCATCAATCAGGGATCCCCATAATGGATCCCGCTTTCTCTCTCTCTCTCCACAGGATCACGACAACCGCCGCCTGCATGATGGATCTCCGGAGATACCCCCTGGATCAGCAGAATTGCACTCTGGAAATTGAGAGCTGTGCGTATCATTCAATTCAATTAAAATTAAATTATTGCTTGTTAATCAAGGAATAATGTCAGGGATCTGACCTCACGCAAGGCTTTTGAGACAGGGAAACAGGAATAAGTATGAAATAAAATAATAAAATAAAATAAAATAATTCCTTGTTAATCAAGGGTTAATTAAAAGGAATTTATCCAGGGATAACTTTAAGGCAGGAATAATTTTAAACCAGGTTTATTTTAAACCAGGAATAATTTTAAGGTAGGAAGAAAATAAAATTATTCCTTGTTCGTCAAGGAAAAGTATCATCCAGGAATAATTTTAAGGCAGGAATAATTTTAAACCAGGATGCATTTTAAACCAGGGTTAATTTTAAACCAGGAGGATTTTAATTGGGGAATAATGTTAATCTGGGAATAATGTTAAAACAGGAATACTTTTCAACCAGGATTAATTTTAACCCAGGATTAATTTTCAACCAGGATTAATTTTAAGACGGGAATAATTTTAATACTGGAATAATTTTAAGACAGGAATAATTCTAATCCGGGAATTAACTTTAACCCAGGATTAATTTTAAGATGGGAATAGTTTTCAACCAGGAATCATTCTCATTATTTCTTATTTTCTTCCCTCCCAGATGGCTACACTGTCGATGACATTGTCTTCTTCTGGCAAGGAAACACTTCGGCCGTGACGGGGATGGAGGTCTTGGAGTTGCCCCAGTTCACCATCATCGAGCAGAAGCTGGTCACCCGTGAGGTGGTCTTCACCACTGGTGGGTTCCCCCTGTGGGGTCATCTAGTCTAACCCCCTGGCTGAAATCCCGGGGTTGCTGGACACAGGGCGGGAGATCTGAAGATACCAGAGATGTTCTCACTGATTCATCTGGATCCTGGGGTCCCATCTGGCTTTGCTATCTCCTCTTTCTCCAACAGGGTCCTACCTCCGCCTGTCGCTCAGCTTCCGCATCAAGAGGAACATCGGCTACTTCATCCTGCAGACCTACATGCCCTCCATCCTCATCACCATCCTCTCCTGGGTCTCCTTCTGGATCAACTACGACGCTTCGGCTGCCCGGGTGGCCCTAGGTGAGGAGATCCTGAGATCTTGCCCCAGGATCCTGCTACCAAGGGTCCATGTGATCCTCTCTAAAGGCAGAACCTGACCTTTGTCTCTCTTGAAACCCATTGGGTTGGACTCAGGTGAGCATGAGGTCCACCAAGACCCTGAGATCTTTCTCCTATGTCCTACTAGCAAGTTGGTGGTCCACCAAGACCCTGACTCCACCATCAGGGTCCTTGTGATCCTCCCTAAAGGCAGAACCTGACCTTCATCTCTCTTGAAACCCATTGGGTTGGACTCAGGTGAGCATGAGGTCCACCAAGACCCTGAGATCTTTCTCCTATGTCCTACTAGCAAGTTGCTGGTCCACCAAGACCCTGAGTCCACCATCAGGGTCCTTGTGATCCTCCCTAAATACAGGGCCCTCTTGACATTCAATGGGTTGGATTCAGGTGAAGTTGGAGGACCACCAAGCCGCTGAGAACCTTCTCCCATATCCCGGTGGCAAGCTAGTAGGACATAGGTCCACCATCCATCTATTGGTCCATCTGATTTTCCTTAAAGGCAGGACCTGACCTTGATCCCATTTGGTGAAGTGGCGCCCAGTTCTCCGACACGTTAAGGTCATATGGAATCCAGATTCAATATGAAATCATTGGATTTCCATGGATGTTTTTAGATATATCATGATTATCAATTAATTTCTGAGTATGAAAATGTTTGATTTCAATAGGCGTTTCTATATATCCGTCTTCAATCACGATGTCAAGCCTTTTCTGGTCTATGACCGCAATAAAGATTGATTGATTGATGTCAAGCCCCACTGGGCTCCTCTTCAGCTAGGCATTCAAACAGACTCCGAGTAATTAAGCCATCAAAGCTTTATTACTAACTAATTGGTTTACAACTCTGAGCACATCGTAAATGCATCAATCTTACTTGCTATCAGTTGCCCCAACTGCCGGATGTTGGGTTTGCCGCCGTTTTCTAAAGCATCTCGGGAAACGGAAGCAGCTGGTGCTCTTCCCTTTCCTTTACCCTGATACGGAGCGATGGCCCTGAGAGGCTGTCGAAAGCCCTCCCACCGCTTCCCCCTCTTCGGAGCTTCCTCCAGACGTCCCACTGGAATCTGTCTCCAAAACAGGCTGTGGTTCACGGTACTCACTCAAAGCTGGAGAGGCAGGGGGCCTTTGTAGTCCCCTGACACACGATATTGATTGATTTCAGAGCATGAAAACGTTTGATTTCAATATATCAGTCCCATTCTTGGATATTACAAAAATATTTTGATCCTTGATCATGACAGAAGTTTGAATTATGGTGACTTCCCCGCGTTATAATTCCTGCCCACCCAACTAACCCTGTCTCTTCTCCCACCCACCGCGGCACCCAGGGGTGACGACTGTCCTCACCATGACAACCATCAACACCCACCTCCGGGAGACACTACCCAAGATCCCGTACGTCAAGGCGATTGACGTCTACCTGATGGGCTGCTTCGTCTTCGTCTTCCTGGCGCTGCTGGAATACGCCCTGGTGAACTACATTTTCTTTGGGCGAGGGCCCCGCCAGCAGAAGAGACGTGCCCGGCGCCTGGAGGTCCGGACTCAGGTGCGAGATTCCTATCTAAAAAGCGGGTGGGGATGGGCGACCCTCGGGGGCCAAATTCGAGGCCGAGATCCCGGCGGGTTGGGACAGATGACCCTGAGCTCCCTTCTCTCCTTCCAGCCCGACCCGTACGGCAACCTCCTCCTAGCCGGAGTCTCCGACAGCAACTGCCCGCTCTTCTCCACGTCGCCCTCGCCAGACCCTCGCCCCTGCGGCCTGCGCGGGTTCGAATCTTCAGGCACCGCCCTACACTCCAGGAAGGCACCCGCCTGCCGCACCACCCGGGCCAACTGCCGCCTGCGCCGGAGGTCCTCCAAGCTGAAGCTGAAGATCCCTGATCTGGCTGACGTCAGCACCATCGACAAGTGGTCCCGAGTTCTGTTCCCCATCACCTTCGGCTTCTTCAACCTCCTCTACTGGTTGTACTACGTCAACTGACGTCCAACAGGGAGAGCGCCAGGCGCCGGGTTCTGGTCCTGCCCCCACTCCTACCCCAGCCTTGCCTCCTCTCCACTTCCCGTTTGTCCTGTCCCCTCCTCTTCCCTTCAGAGTCACTTCCTGTACACTCTCAGGCACTTCCTGTTCTCTCACAGCCCCTTCTGGTTTTACCCCCTGTCCCCTCCAATTCACTTCCTCTTTGCTCTCAGGCACTTCCTGTTCCCTCACAGTCCCTTTTACTCTCCCTCAGAGTCCCTTCCTGTTCTCTCACAGCCAATTCCTGTTCCCTCTCAGGGACTTCCTGTTCCCTCACAGTCCCTTTCTTCTCCCTCAGAGCCCCTTCCTGTTCTTTCACAGCCACTTCCTGTTCCCTCTGAGGGACTTCCTGTTCCCTCATAGTCCCTTTCATCTCCTTCACAATCCCTTCCTGTTCTCTCCCAATCCCTTCTTATTCTCTCTGTCCCTTCCTGTTCCCTCACAGTCCCTTTCTTCTCCCTCAGAGCCCCTTCCTGTTCTTTCACAGCCACTTCCTGTTCCCTCTCAGGGAATTTCTGTTCCCTCACAGTCCCTTTCTTCTCCCTCAGAGCCCCTTCCTGTTCTTTCACAGCCACTTCCTGTTCCCTCTGAGGGACTTCCTGTTCCCTCATAGTCCCTTTCATCTCCCTCAGAGCCCCTTCCTGTTCTCTCACAGCCACTTCCTGTTCCCTCTCAGGCACTTCCTGTTCCCTCACAGTCCCTTTTACTCTCCCTCAGAGTCCCTTCCTGTTCTCTCACAGCCACTTCCTGTTCCCTCTCAGGGACTTCCTGTTCCCTCACAGTCCCTTTCTTCTCCCTCAGAGCCCCTTCCTGTTCTTTCACAGCCACTTCCTGTTACCTCTGAGGGACTTCCTGTTCCCTCATAGTCCCTTTCATCTCCTTCACAATCCCTTCCTGTTCTCTCCCAGTCCCTTCTTATTCTCTCTTTCCCTTCCTGTTCCCTTAAAGTCCCTTTCATTTCTCCCTCACAGCCACTTCCTGCTCCCACTCAGGGACTTCCTGTTCCTGCTTATTCTCTTTCAGTCCCTTCCTGTTCCCTTAAAAGTTCCTTCCTGTTCCCTTAAAAGTTCCGTCCTGTTCCCTCATGGCGCCTTTCTGTCCCTCCCCCTCCCCTCCCCTCCCCACTTCCTGTCTCCTTGCAGCCATTTCCTGTCCCCAAACCAGCCATGGAGAACCCACCATTTCGAGTAACGGGAAATGAGGAACAAGCCACGCCTCCCAACTTCCAGTACTTTCTCTTCCTCGGACCGGCCAGGCTTCCTTCTCGCCGGCCACTTCCCTTCCGTTGCTTCTGCCATTACAGGTTCCGGCTGACGGACTTTTCCGGAACCGACTTGAACCGAGTTTACAGTTTTCTACCTAGCGACCGACCGACCAATGGGATCTCACCGTTCTCACATTTTAGGTTTTTTTCCCCTTGTTGTTCTGGGAGGGATTTGGGGAAAGTGGTCCTGAGCGTGTGCAGAGTTCATTTTTCCCCCCTAAGCAATGTACATGAACCTTAAAAAAACACATTTTGGAAACTGTTCGATATCCGTCGGTCGGGAATCTTTCTTGTCTTTTTTTTTTTCCTTATAAAATCGGAGAATTTCACTTTAAATATACAGCCTTGGAAGAAAAACAACCACCGGTGTCCGTTTCTTTCCTTTCAAAAATGGGGTTGCGGGGATATGTTTTATTATACTAAAACATCAAATATCATATCATATAGATATTAATTAGATCTAATTTACATTTATATGATATACACACATACTTAGACATATCATTATTGATATATTCTTATATTAAAGGTAAAAGGACCATTTGGTCCAGTCGTGTCCGACTCTGGGGTTGCGGCGCTCATCTCGCTTTATTGGCCGAGAGCCGGCGTACAGCTTCCGGGTCATGTGGCCAGCAGGACTAAGCCGCTTCTGGCGAACCAGAGTAGCGCACGGAAACGCCGTTTACCTTCCCCGCCAGAGCGGTTCCTATTGATCTACTTGCACTTTGACGTGCTTTCGAACTGCTAGGTGGGCAGGAGCTGGGACCGAGCAACAGGAGCTCACCCCATCGCAGGGATTCGAACCGCCGACCTTCTGATCAGCAAGCCCTAGGCTCTGTGGTTTAACCCACAGCACCACCTGGGTCCCCCATTCTTATATTATTGATATACTAGTTGAAGTTAGCCCGTTCAGTAACAGGCGCTAGAGGAGGAGGAGGCAGGAGGAGGCAGAACAGCGGCCGCTGGGGGGTGGAGAGGGGCTCCCTCCCCCTTCTTCGTTTTCCCCGGGGGCGGTTGTAGCGGCGGCGGTGGCGGCGGCGAGGATGGGGCGGCCCTCTGCGCCCGTGCGAGGCAGCGGCGCTGGCGTAATTCAACTGCCTCGCGGACACCCCCCCTCCGCCCGCTCCAATCCCTGCGTCCGTGTGGGACATGGACATGCGCAGTAGCGCAATTCCGTGACACACGGACTGGACGCAGGGACACAGCAACTTTATTATATAGGATATTTACAGTGGACGCTTGGGTTGTCAAAGCGATCCGTGCGGGAGGCGCATTCACAACCCGCAGCGTCTGCAACCCATGCCACTGCATCTGCGCACGCGCATGACGCAATTTGACGCTTCTGTACATGCTCAAAGCACGATTTAGCGTGTCTGCACATGCGCAAGTGCTGAAACCCAGAAGCAACGCGTTCCGTTACTTCCGGGTTCGGCATGGTGTGCAACCTGAAATCACGCAACCTGAAGCGGCCGTAACCCATGGTATGATTGTATATTCAATATATTATTAGATGTATATAAATAATATGATGTGTTGCATAATTTATTATATATTTATCTTGTTTATCGTTTTTTATATATATATATATTTAAAATTGGCAGAAAAAATGCAACCACTATGCAGTGAAATAGTTATATATATCATTATCTAATATTTCTATATACATACCATTTATATTTATAATTATTTTCCATGAACCGCCCTGAGACCTCCAGATACCCGTGTTTCTCCTAAAATAAGACACCGTCTTATTTTCGGGGGATGTCTTATTTTCGGGGTATGGCTTATTTTAGGAGAAACCGGGTCTGCCTCTTCGTGACCCCCTGGACCAGAGCACACCAGGCACGCCTATCCTTCACTGCCTCTCGCAGTTTGGCCAAACTCATGTTAGTAGCTTCGAGAACACTGTCCAACCATCTCATCCTCTGCCGTCCCCTTCTCCTTGTGCCCTCCATCTTTCCCAACATCAGGGTCTTTTCTAGGGAGTCTTCTCTTCTCATGAGGTGGCCAAAGTACTGGAGCCTCAACTTCAGGATCTGTCCTTCCAGTGAGCACTCAGGGCTGATTTCTTTAAGAATGGAGAGGTTTGATCTTCTTGCAGTCCATGGGACTCTCAAGAGTCTCCTCCAGCACCAGAATTCAAAAGCATCCATTCTTCGGCGATCAGCCTTCTTGATGGTCCAGCTCTCACTTCCATGCATCACTACTGGAGGTGTGTGTATATGTGTATGTATAATACATAATACCGTGTTTCTCCTAAAATAAGACACCGTCTTATATTTTCTTTCCCTCAAAAAAACACAGTATGGCTTATTTTCGGGGGATGTCTTGTTTTAACTGCTCTGCGTCGGTACGCTACATAGCCATGCCTATCCAGGCCGTCTTAAGGGAGAGGCGCCGCGTCACTATGGCTTATTTTCGGGGTATGGCTTATATTTCACAAATGCGTAGAAATCCTGCTACGGCTTATTTTATGGCTACGTCTTATTTTAGGAGAAATGGTATATATTCTTTTATATCATCTGTATAATATATCATTTGCATCTTTCTATCTACCCATATTTACAATCAGCTCCAAGAGAAACTTTTTTGCTTCTAAAATGGAAAAAAAATAAACAGGAGGGGAAGTGTATGTGTTTTTTCAGGGGGGGGGGAGAAATTTTGGGCAATAAAATAAGCATCTATCATTAAAATCCTATATAATAATCTTGCTGTGTCCCTGCGTCCACTTTCTGTGTGTCACGGAAGTGCGCTACTGCGCATGACCGGGACCCACACGGACGCAGGGATTGGAGCGGGCGGAGAGGGGGGCGTGTCCGCGAGGCAGCGGCGGCGCACGGACGCAGAGGGCCGCCCCATCCTCGCCGCTGCTGCCGCCGCCGCTACCGCCGCCCCCGGGGAAAACGAAGGGGGCGAGAGCGAGCAGCGCCCCGGCGATGGAACGGCTCGCGAAGGACATTCGCCTCGCACCGCCTCTCCCCCGAAGCCGCGCGGCTTGAAGCCCAGCCAGGCGGGCGTGTTGGCGGCGGAGGCGCTGTGGCTGCTAGCGCAGGTGACGGCGCTATGCGGGGCCTGGCGGTGGTGGAACGACCACGCGGAGGCAGAGGAGTGCTGCTGCTGCTGCGCGCGCCCACAGTTGAGCAGCTCGGCCTCCTCCTCCGCTGCCGCCACCGCCGCTGCCACCTCGACGGAGGAGCCCTGAGGAGGAGGAGGAGGATGGCCGGCCCGGCCTGGAGGCAGCGGCGACGAGGAGGACGAGGACGCCGCCCCGCAACCTCCTCGCCCCGGACGCCGCCGCCGGGCGCCTCCGGCTCCTTAGGCTGCCCGTCCGTGCTGCTTTCAAGCAGCACGGACAGGCAGCACATATCTTCTAGCGCCCGTAATTTTACGGGCTTAATATACTAGTTACAAATAAATGAATAATCAAAGAGCAGAGAAACGAAGAGGCTGGGGAGAGGATTTGAACTCAGAGATGTGGACAGGAAATGGCTACAATATATCAAAATATGTGACTACATTTCATGGTAGGATTTCATTCAAATCGTTTCAAAAGCAAAATCATTTCAAATCGAAAAACGAAATTAAGGCATTTTATTGGAGACTTTTGATCGCCAAAATTGTTTCAAAACCAAAATCATTTTAAATCAGAAAATGAAATTAAGGCATTTAATTGGAGACTTTCAGTCTCCAAAATCATCATTTCAAAATCATTTCAAAACCAAAAGGAAGGGAATACATTTTATTTGGGGCTTTCCATCACCTTCCTTGCCGCATGGTATTTTCAATTGTTAAAATAGTTTTTAAAATTAAATCATAGTTATACTTAAATTTAATAATTATTTAAATAAATTATGTTTAAGAATTATTAAAATGATTAAAAACTTTTAATAATTAAAGGATTGATGTGATTTTAAAAAATTAAAAACCCATGCATTTATTGAAAGTATTAATCTTTAAATTAAAAAATTATAGAAATGATTACCTAATTTTTAAATTTAACAATCATCGAAACGATTAAATCATTTTTAAATTGATCTCTGAAATGTTTAAACATTTTTTACATTTATCATTGAAACGATTAAATGATTTTTAAATTGAAAAATCATTGAAATGATTAAACGATTGTTAAATTTAAAAATGATTGAAATGATTAAATGATTTTTAAATTTAACAATTAAAACCATACGTTTCAACGCCACACAGCCTTGAAAAATCTTTCCTTCAATTGTGTTGGTAAATCTAATTTGCATATAATTTGCAAAGGCAAGATAGAAAGACTATTGAGAGATTTGTTCGTTCTTGGCTACTGCATGCTGCAGCCGGCTTCAGGGAGGAATTCCTGCAGGTAGGTGACAGCCGCTTTGGACAGGTAAGTCATGGTGCCGAAGCGCCCGCTGGGGGCGCTGTCGTAGAGCAACGTGCAGATGCCCGTGGCGGGGTCCCTCTCCAGCATGGCGTCATCCGCACCCAGGACTTTCTGCATTTGGGGCAGAAAAGGAAAGAGGAGACAAGAGTCAAGGCCAGAAAGCATAAATTGGTGCCGTGATCCCACTGTTGACACCAATGTCACCAGTTTAGCTGCTCCGTTTCCCCAGGAACTACGCTGTGGGGCCGGGTGATCGATCAATAAATCATCCCAAACAGGTGCAGGAAATCAATAAAGACAATTGGCCAAAAATACGGGTGAGACGTCGCAGTTCGGTGCCGCAATCCCACTTCTGACACCAATTTTGCAAGCAACGCTGCTCTGTTTCCCCAGGACCGCCACACCCAAGGGTGCCTGCCCTCACCTGCTCCTGGCGGAACGCTTCTTCCGCCATCTTGATGATGTCGTCGATGCCAACAAGCCTCCCGGCACCGGCAAAGTCGACCTCAGCCAACAGGGTCAACACCCATATGGTTTCGACGCAGAGCTGCCGGTACTCTGGCTGCGGGATCTTGTTGAGCGCTGACTCGACACCAACGGCAAACTTGATCTCACCCGGCGTCATCTGCCGAAAACGGGCATCAGGATTTGAATCCGGGTCCGGTGGGAAATGGTAAAGAAACCAGGGGAGGATCTCCTCTCTCTCAGTCTTGCTCTTTTCATCTCTGTTTTAATCCCTCTGTTTTAATCCCTCTTTCAATCCCTCTATCTCTCCATGTCTCCTTTCTCTTTCCATCTCTCTCTATGTCTCCATCTCTCCCTCTTTCATTCCCTCTATCTCTCCATGTCTCCTTTCTCTTTCCATCTCTCTCTATGTCTCCATCTCTCCCTCTTTCTCTCCCTCTATCTCTCCATGTCTCCTTTCTCTTTCCATCTCTCTCTATGTCTCCATCTCTCCCTCTTTCATTCCCTCTATCTCTCCATGTCTCCTTTCTCTTTCCATCTCTCTCTATGTCTCCATCTCTCCCTCTTTCTCTCCCTCTATCTCTCCATGTCTCCTTTCTCTTTCCATCTCTCTCTATGTCTCCATCTCTCCCTCTTTCATTCCCTCTATCTCTCCATGTCTCCTTTCTCTTTCCATCTCTCTCTATGTCTCCATCTCTCCCTCTTTCATTCCCTCTATCTCTCCATGTCTCCTTTCTCTTTCCATCTCTCTCTATGTCTCTATCTCCCTCTTTCTCTCCCTCTATCTCTCCATGTCTCCTTTCTCTTTCCATCTCTCCCTCTTTCTCTCCATCTATCTCTCTTTCAATTTATCTGCCTCTCCCTGTCTCCATTTTTCTCTCATTATCACTATCATCATTAGTATTATTATTATTACATGCCAGTGGGGAAACCGAGTCGCCATTACCTCTTGGGTGGTGGAAGATGGGAGGACAAAGCCGCTGATGGACAGACCGAGGCACTGGGAAGAAAAGATGAGTAGAAATGGAGTCACCCTCTTGACAGATCTGCTCCACATTCACACTCAGATTCACTCACACACTCCACATTCACAAATCAGAACCAGTGAAGGCGATGAAGGTCCTGTGTGAGTGTCTGGAGGCGGTTGGAGGATGGATGGCGGCTAACAGATTGAGGTTGAATCCTGACAAGACAGAAGTACTGTTTTTGGGGGACAGGGGGCGGGCAGGTGTGGGGGACTCCCTGGTCCTGAATGGGGTAACTGTGCCCCTGAAGGACCAGGTGCGCAGCCTGGGAGTCATTTTGGACTCACAGCTGTCCATGGAGGCGCAGGTTAATTCTGTATCCAGGGCAGCTCCATCTGGGACGCTGGATGAGACCCTCCCTGCCCGCGGACTGTCTCGCCAGAGTGGTGCATGCTCTAGTTATCTCCCGCTTGGACTACTGCAATGCGCTCTACGTGGGGCTACCTTTGAAGGTGACCCAGAAACTACAATTAATCCAGAATGCGGCAGCTAGACTGGTGACTGGGAGCGGCCGCTGGGACCACATAACACTGGTCCTGAGAGAACTACATTGGCTCCCAGGACGTTTCTGAGCACAATTCAAAGTGTTGGTGCTGACCTTGAAAGCCCTAAACGGCCTCGGTCCTGTATACCTGAAGGAGCGTCTCCACCCCCATCGTCCAGCCCGGACACTGAGATCCAGCGCCGAGGGCCTTCTGGCGGTTCCCTCACTGCGAGAAGCAAAGCTACAGGGAACCAGGCAGAGGGCCTTCTCGGTGGTGGCACCCGCCCTTCAGATGTCAAAGAGAACAACAACTACCAGACCTTTAGAAGACATCTGAAGGCAGCCCTGTTTAGGGAGGCTTTTAATGTTTAATAGATTACTGTATTTTAATGTTCTGTTGGAAGCCGCCCAGAGTGGCCAGATGGGCAGGGTATGAATAATAAATTATTATTATTATTATTTGCACACACACCAGATTCGACCTCGTAAAACTCAGATCGAGGAGATTCGTTCCTGCTCCGGAGTCACACCAGATCTGGTGCTCACCTTCTGCAGGACCTTCCACACCTTCGGGTAGAAGCCCACCGGCACCCGGTTGAGGGCGCCGTCGAGACGCCGCCGACGCCGCCACCCGCCTTGACGCGTCTCTTTGGCGGGCCGCCGATCGCCCCCCTGCTGGATTTCGCTCCGGAGCTGGGCGATTCCGGCACGCTCTGTTTTGGTGGCGCCGGCCATTTCACGGATGGAGACGCCTGGCGCCGAATCGGCAGTCCGCACTGCAGGGAGAGAGCGGGGTTTTCAGTGGCGGGGCGGAAGGGAGCCCCCCAGAGGAATCTAGTCTGACCCTGCAAGGACTGACCGCTGCGCTCGACGCCAAATTCCTTTCCGCTCAGGATGTGGTGCAGGAGGCTTTTGACATCTGACGGGCTGAGGTTCAACAGGCTCTGCGTGGCTTCGTTGGCTGGGAGAGAGGGAGGGAGAGGGGGAAGGAAGAAGGAAGGGAAGGGAAGGGAAGCAGAAAAAGCAGAGAAAGAAAGAAAGAAAGAAAGAAAGACAATCGCACATGTCTGCTATTATACGGGATAAATACTATATATCTCCTCTTATACAGGGCAATACTCTACACCTGCTATTATGGGGGGATATACCGTATTTCTCCTATTATACGGCACAATGCCATATATCTATTATATGCGAAAAACACCGTATTTCTCCTATGATATGGGACAATTCCCCCTATTTTATGGAACTGGTGGCCTCGTGACCAGGCGCCTTCCTACCTGAGCACGACAGCGACTGCGCCAGCTCAGTCGCCATCACCTGGATGATGAGCCCAATGCGGAGGCGGAACATCTCGGCAAAGAGGGCCGGCTGCGTCCGGATGTACATGGCCAGGTAGACCATAATTTCCTGGGACCAGAAGAGATTGACAAACTATGACTCCCGGAGGACTACGGTTCCTGGGGAGTAAATCTTCAGGGAATGAACTACGACTCCCGGAGGACTATGGTTCCTGGGGAGCAAATCTATGGGGAACGAACTATGACACCCGAAAAACTATGGTTCCCAGGGAGTAAATCTATGGGGAACGAACTATGACACCCGAAAAACTATGGTTCCCGGGGAGCAAATCTATGGGGAATGAACTATGACACCCGAAAAACTATGGTTCCCGGGGAGCAAATCTATGGGGAATGAACTATGACACCCGAAAAACTATGGTTCCCAGGGAGTAAATATATGGGGAACGAATTATGACACCCGAAAAACTATGGTTCCCAGGGAGTAAATCTATGGGGAACGAACTATGACACCCGAAAAACTATGGTTCCCGGGGAGCAAATCTATGGGGAATGAACTATGACACCCGAAAAACTATGGTTCCCAGGGAGTAAATCTATGGGGAACGAACTATGACACCCGAAAAACTATGGTTCCCGGGGAGCAAATCTATGGGGAATGAACTATGACACCCGAAAAACTATGGTTCCCGGGGAGCAAATCTATGGGGAATGAACTATGACACCCAAAAAACTATGGTTCCCAGGGAGTAAATATATGGGGAACGAATTATGACACCCGAAAAACTATGGTTCCCAGGGAGTAAATCTATGGGGAACGAACTATGACACCCGAAAAACTATGGTTCCCGGGGAGCAAATCTATGGGGAATGAACTATGACACCCGAAAAACTATGGTTCCCAGGGAGTAAATATATGGGGAACGAATTATGACACCCGAAAAACTATGGTTCCCAGGGAGTAAATATATGGGGAACGAACTATGACACCCGAAAAACTATGGTTCCCGGGGAGCAAATATATGGGGAACGAACTATGACACCCAAAAAACTATGGTTCCCAGGGAGTAAATATATGGGGAACAAACTATGACACCTGAAAAACTATGGTTCCCAGGGAGTAAATAGCCAGGGAGTAAATAGCCAGGGAACAAACCATTGTTCCCAGGAAAGGCGGGTGCCGAGTTCCCCAAAAACGGGATCCCCGCCGCTGTTATTCCCAGCACCCGGCGCTCACCTGGGTCAGGATGCAGACGCTAAGGTTCCCCTCGCTGGCGTCCTCGATCAGGCGCGTGAGCTCCTCATAGGGAAGGGGGCTGGCAGGGAAAAACAGCCGAGTTGGGAAGCCGAGAGTCATCTAGTCTGACCCCAAGGAAGGCAAGAATGTCTCACCTGACATGAAAATCGAACCCAGGACCCTGGGATCAAGAGTCCCCTGCTCTACTAACTGTTTTGTATTTTTACGGAACATTCCAATGACAATAAGGATAATAATTTAAATTTAAATAATTTAGATTTACGGAAATTAAGAATAATTATAAAAAACTGATAATACTAAGTCACAAATTTAAAGCTGACGTTTCAATTAATTCTGAATTTAAATTTATGGAAATTAATAATAATTTAAAAACAAGTGATAATATGAAGTAAAAAAAAATTAAGCTGACACCTAAATTAAATTAAATGGCGAATCTAAATAATTCAATTTAATTTAAATGATTTAAATTTATGGAAAGTAAGAAGATTTAGATTTTTAAAATAATAATAATAATAATAATAATTTATTATTTATACCCCGCCCATCTGGCTGGGTTTCCCCAGCCACTCTGGGCGGCTTTCAACAGAGCATTAAAATACAATAATAAGACATAATAAGACATTATAGTAAGTCAAAAAATGTAAGCTTACATTTAATTTAAATCTGAAATTGAATTTGAATATTTAATACCTAACCACTTTAATTTGAAAATTTAAATGTAGTATTTAAATTCAAGTTAAACATAAATGTAAACATTTAATAATCATCATTTAAATTTGAAAATTTTAAGCAAATTGAATTTGGATTGTACTTAAATTTAGAAATTTTATAAGTAATTTAAGTTTAAAAATAATTTAAATTTTAGAACAAAATTAGCATTAAATTAAAATTAATTAAAATGAGAATGAAAAAGATTGACAATAATAATTTAAAATTAACATTAAATTTAAAAATTCAATCAGTAATAATAATAAATTCATACCTTTAGTATTCTACCTGTCGTGACCAATTTTCAGTTGGCCTGTACCAGCAAATTAAAAAGCTTTAAATTAAATTAAATTAAGTCTCTGAAAAGAGAGACTTTTGTATGATGGGAATGCAATAAAACCAAATTAATTACCGTATTTTTTGCTCGATAAGGCGCACCTGACCATAGGACGCACCTAGTTTTAGAGGGGGAAAGCCCCATTTTTTGAGGATCAGCTCAAATTTCTGCAGCTTCTTTTGCAAAGGAGAAAAGCCCCATTTTTTGAGGATCAGCTCAAAGTTGTTGAGCTTACTTTGCAAAGGGAAAAAATCCTGTTTTATGGGGTTCAACTCACAGTTCTGCAGCTTCAGGAAAGGGAGCCATTTCTACAGTTTCCAGACAGATAATCTAATCAGCCAGTCACGTGTCGCTGGGGAAACAGCCTCCCTCTGCAAGGGGGCGGGGCTGGAATCTCTCTCCCTTATCTCTCTCCCCAATCGTTTGCTGAGCAGCTGCTCAGCAGGCTTCCTTTCAACACCCCCTTATCTCTCTTTTTTTTAAAAAAAGCACAATCTGCTTTTGCCATCTGCTTTTGCCCCTGGGCAGTTCAGCTCCAGGGACCACACATTCGCTCCATATGACGCACAGACTTTTTAGGAGGGAACAAGTGTGTCTTATGGAGCGAAAAATACGGTAATTGATTGATTAACCTAGGAAATTAAAACTGGGCCCATCCTCCAGGATACCGGGACTAAGGGCGACGTGCCCCTGGTGCAAGAGACATGGGTTTGACCCCTTCTGGAGGTCCAGGCGTCCCCCATTTTGCCCCCTATTGTCTCCCCGGTTAGGATTGCCCCCCTGATTGCCTCCCCAGCTGGGATGGCCCAGCACCGGGATTGAGTGGTGACCCCAAAAACTCACGCCGAGATGGTCCGTTCGCGAGGCTCCGGGGGGAGACCCACGGTGAGGTGCTTCTGGTGTGACAGGAGGTTGGTACAGGCCTGGGGAGAGAGAAGGGGACCCTGATGGTCATCTAGATTGACCCCCTCAAACTCTTCCCAAAAGGAGGCTGCCCAGAACCCTATTTTTCCTTCAAAATTTCAATATTTTTTCAAAATATCCTGACCTCGTCCAAAGCTTCCGCCTTCTTCCTCAGGACGCCGGAAATGTAGCGGATCAAGCCCCACTGCCGAGCGGTGCCGGCTTTCGAATACAATTCCGTGAGGAGGTCTCCCACGGTGGCTCCCGCCTCGCCATAGAGCTCCGTCTCCCAATCAGGACCCCTAAAATGAAGTGTCTGAGTCGGAAGGGAACCCTGGAGGGTCGTCCAGTCCAACCCCATCTTAAAAGCCAATAATGGCAGAGAAAAGGCATTCGAGTGGGATTATGGGAAATAAAAATAAAATATAAAATCAAATAAAATGAGGAAGGAGGGAAGAGAGAAGGGATCCTGTGCCAGCGCTCTTAAATCTCAGGGAAAGGACCCCGGGCTCATCCAGTCTACCCCCCACCCCCCGCAACACAAGGCAATATACAGATTTAATAAATTAACTGAAGCCCAAAGTTCTCATGAAGGAAATGCCAACGGAATAAAACTTGAGTTCCTACTTGAGGCTGTACAATATGGAGAGGCAGTTGGCCTGATCCTGGAGGGTGGCAGAAGCCCGGAGCTGATCCACCAACGACTGGCAGTCCACGTTCCCGTCAGCATCTTTCAGGAGGTCAGCCTCGGCGGGGAGAGACGTCTGGGGGCAGAGAGGGAGGCCGGCTGAGTGGGTAGGCACCCCAAAGGTCATCTTTGCGAGGGGTCTCAAAATGGAACGGGGAAACACCCTCCCTCTTACGTGGCTTTAAAAAAAGGGAGAGAGAGAAACCTTCCCTCTGGCTTGGCTTTGAGAAACGGGAGTTTGGCATTGCGAGGGAAAAGTCTCGCTCTTGATGGGCTTCAAGAAAGGGGAGGTTTGGACAGGAGGGGAAAGCCCTCCCTCTTGTGTGCCTTTCCCCGCCCCCAAACCCAATCAGAACTGGCTGCTCACCTTGCCGTCCGGCGGCGACCCCACAAGGTGGACCGACTGGTGCGACTCCTGGAAGAGGCTGGAAGGGATGTACATGTTGACGTCTGCAAGGAGAACGTGGAATGGTCGGGCTGGAAGCCAGAGGTAATCCAGTCTGACCTGCTTCTGGGCAGCCATGCTTACTCTCCACACGGAGCTCCTTCGCCTTCGACCGCAGAGACACTAGGTCCTGGGTGGTGCGCACCGCCGCCCGGAAGCGCTGCAGGCCGGCTTTCTGAGCCACGGGTGGGAGGTGGGTCTTAGGAGCCACCTGGTGGAGGAGATGGTCCAGATATTGGGCCACCTCGTCGCAGATGTCCGCTGGAAAAGAGAGAAGGGTGACGTTACTCTGGGAAAAGAGGGGACGTCTTACCGTCCCTTCAGACATTTCTCCGATGGGATCTGGTACGCCTTTAAGGCAGCGTCTCTGTAGCCTAGAAGGTCCGGATTCGAACCCTTTGCCAAAAATGGGGATGTCCCATTCCATCCCCTCTGACACTGATCCCACAGAAAATAGGGACATCCTATTCCACCCCCTCCGGCTTTTCTCTGATGACATGGGGCTTCACTCCGACTGGGATGCGGTCAGACGTTCGAGCGAGTGATTGCAAAGAGGGACGTCCGGAGGGTATGTTCTGGGTTCGAGCCAACGATTCCCTCCAACCGTTCCAGGTTTGAATCACAAGCCCGGGTGGCTTCCAAAAAGCTGCAGAACGTGGACACTCAGGGGGCTTACCGTCCGGCCCAGCGTCCATGAAACTCAAGTGGGTGTGGCACGAGGTGGTGAGGAAGTCCAACAGGCGACCGGTCTGGATCCTGCAAGGATCAGAGAATCATAGGTGACCCCCCCGAGGGACCCCCGAGAAATCGACCATTCTGGTTGACCCTTGGGGTTCCATCCTATCCAGCCATTCTAATAATTAAATATTGGCAAAAGCTTCCCATTGATAAATCAACCCAGAGCCAGATTCTTCTGTTGGGCTGATGATAATGATAATGATAATGATAATTTAATTATTTTGATGCCTCCCATCTGACAGCATTAAACAACAATTGATGCAATCCTCACCTTGCTCCTCCGAAATACCCGTCTTGCAATTTCCGCAGCATGGCCAAAACGGCTGGGTGGATGCCGTCACCGCTGTCATCTGGCCAGGCGGAAGAAAGGAATGAGAAGGGAAGAAAGGGACGAAGAGAGAAGTTAGGGATAGAAGATAAAAGAACGAGATTGAAATAAGCAGTGTAAAAGGGTGGCCATGAAATCAATCCCTGAAATTTAATGTAATTTCTGAATTATTATTTTTTAAAGGAAGTCAACAGGTTGAGAGAAAGTTGAAGGGAAGTTGAAGTGAATTGGTTAAAATTTATTACATTTAATAAATTTCTGAAATTGAAATTCCTTAAATGTTTTTTTTTTAAAGGAGGTCCAAAGGTTAAGAGAAATGCTCATTGATTTGTTAACATTTCTGAAATGTAATAAAAATTCAAGACAAACTGTTAAGGGAAATGCGGACTAAAGTTGAATTTGTTAAGGTTTAAAACATTTAATAAATTCCTGAAATTTAAATTTCCAAAAATATGGAAGTAAGAATATCCCCGAAAAAATGCGTTGATTTGTTAAAATTTATGAAATGTAATACGAATTAAAAGTCAAACTGTTAAGGGAAACATGTATCAAAGTTGATGTGAATTTTTTATAACTGACTTTTAATAAGCATCCAATTTGAGCTGTTAAGGGCAATATATATGAAAATTGAAGCAAATTTGTTAAAATTTCTGGCATTTAATCAAGATTCAATTCGAGCTGAACTGACAAGTTGTTGAAAATTGTTAAAAGGGAAACACTACTAGAGTCGATTTGTTAAAATTCAGGCAATTTAATTGAACTTTCTGAAATTTCAAAAGGATTTTAAATGTCAGGAATTAAATTGAAATTTAGTTGGAATTTCCAAAATTGAAATTTCAGACATTAAATTGAAATTAAATTGAAATTGCTACAATTTCAATTTTTAAATGAAGTTTATTTTGAATTTAAAACAGCATGAGACACACCGAGCATCATGTGCGACACAGGGAAGGTGATGGTGGGGCGCCCCGTCATCCTCCAGCGGCTGCACAGGTAAGAGAGGTCCGTTCGGAGCATCTCGACGATCATTTTGTTATCAAGCGCCAGGTAGAATTGCTGCTGGTCAAGGAACTGCAAGGAGGGAGGGAGAGGCAGGTAAATGAGGGGGGGAGAGGGGAAGGGCGGACATATTGAAACATTTATTTGGACCGCCATATCCGTTAAAGACGAAAACGGAAAACAGTGCTTTGATTATTGTATTTTAATATTTTGTTGGAAGACGCCCAGAGTGTCTGGGGAAGCCCATCCAGATGGGTGGGGTATAAATTATAAATTGTTGTTGTTGTTGTTATTTGACATCCCAGAGGGGGAAATAACAGCTACGATCAAATTGGGGAATTTTTGTTAAGAGGATAAACTACGTTGGCGACGTTCCCCCGATTCACCAAATTTGCGAGGAAATGAAATTTGAAGGGGGTTGGATTGGATGACTGCTGGGGAACCCCCCACCTGTGGAGTGAAGACAAAGATGGTGCTCCGGATATCGTAGAACTTGGAGGTGCCCAGAACACCCATGTGGCGGAAGGGGCGCCCACTGAGGGTCATGCGCTGGTTGCGGCCTGTGGAGAAATAATAATAATAATAATAATAATAATAATAATAATAATAATAATAATTTATTATTTATTCCCTGCCCATCTGGCTGGGTTTCCCTAGCCACTCCAGCAAAAGAATATAGAAATACATTAAAACATCAGTTGCTAAAAACTTCCCAAAAATGTCATTCAAGGAAATGTTATAGGGGTTCAAACCTGCACCTTAAATGCTGCCTTAAAGGTGTCCCATGTATCTTCAGATTCTATCCTGCTCGTTTTACTTCTATTTCCCATAATCCCACTCGAATGCCTTTTTTCCGCCGTTCCTCCAATTTGTAAAATTTTAGGGTTAGACTAGATGACCTGGCCTCCCTTCCCACCTCACCTAACCGGGCATAGATATGGCTGAGGATCCTCGCCGGTTGCACCCGGATCGGACAGACGCTGGAAACCGTCTCCGCCATGATCCCCTCCTTCCTCAAAGCCAATTGGATCCCGTCCGTCTCGGCCAAGATGCAAACTGTGGGGGAACCGGAGTCAATCTGAAGTCACTCCGGTCCCAGAAAACCCCAAAACAGGCGTCAATCAAAGAATTGGAATTCAAACCCCGAACCCAAGTCCGGCCCAACCTAGATCGTCAAAACTTACCTTGAACCACCACGTCTGGCTTGGGGACGGTTGAGAAGCGCCGGTTGAGAGGATCAATTTCGCCCGGTGCCAGGAAACCCTAAGGAGTGGGGGAGATGGGTTTGAATCTGGAGCGGGACCCTGAACCCGGGACCCCAGGCACCCAAGGGTGCTCACCTCGGAAAGTAGGCACCCCACGATGTACAAGGACTGGCCCCACATCAATGGCAGCTTCCCCATCGGCACCCGGTCCACCGTGTGAGGGTTTCGGCATTCCTCGTCAACCTGCCGGGGGGGGGGAGGTTGCGGGTTGGAGAAACGGGAACACAGGCGGGAGACCCCCCCCCCAATAAAACCGCTCACCTTGTCCGATGGGACGCTGTAGAGTTCCGGGATCAAGCGGATCCCATCCTTCCCCTTAACAAGGACGCCTTCCAGGGCTTCCCGGTACTCCCGGACCTTTGGACGGACAGGCGTCAATCAGAGAACCGGAATTCAAACCCTGAACCCAACCCGGGTTGCCAAACCCCCTGCCGACCTGCTCGTTATCACCGCGAAAGATGCCGTCAATCAGCAGGTACGTCCAAAAGAGCGGCCACTCGCACTCGATACTCTCGAAAAGCTTGAGCTCAGAGGGTTCGTAGTAGAGGCGTTGAGGGTCCTGGAAAAATAAGAAAACCAATAAATATAAAAATGAAATGAACAGATAAAATAAAAAATAAAAACAAACAAAGTTAAAATTGAAAAACAATTAACAAAACAAACAAAACTCACCTCTTTGGGAGTCCGGTAGCCGTCGCGGAGGAACCGGCAACAGCCGTAGCGACCCTTTGGAGGAGAGGAAGGGGAAATTACTTTACAAATCTTTTTTACTGATTTTTCCCAATTTGATTTTTAAAAAAAGAAATGAGAAAATTATTGATTTATTTATTTTTTAACACCCGCCCCCCCCTGAAATAAAAAATCATTTCCCCCCAGGAGATTCTTTGATATTTTTTTTATTCCCCCAGGAAATGGATTTTTTAAAAATAATTTTTTTGCCTGCAGCTTGTCGATGATTTCCCGCTTGGTTTTCTCCACCACCTCGGCGTCCTCAACGGCAAAGGCCGGGTATGAGATGATTGACAGGAGGCTGGCGTCAATCTCCTTGGAAGCCGACGCCCTCGGAAGCATTGAATGGAGGATCGACTGCGGGGAGAGGCGGAGGAGTCATAGAGCGCCCTCCTAGAAGGGTCATCTAGTCTAACCCCCTCCAGAAAAGGGAGACCAGGAAAGCAGGACGCAACCATGTAGGTGGAAGAGACCCGAGGGCCACCAAATGTGAAAGTGAGTTTTAAAATTTTAAATTTTAATGTTCATTTAAAATTTTCAGTGTTTCCAATTTCAGTTTCCATCAGGGTGGATTTGATTTAAATCAAATTGATTTAAATCACGATTTAAATCACTAGTCAGTAAGGCTTGATTTAAATCACTAGTCAGTAAGACTTGATTTAAATATTTTTTTTACAGAAAGACTCATTCTTGCTGGTATAATCTTAATCTTTACAACCATATGAAGGTTTCATTTTTGGAATAATAAATTTTCAGAGTAGTTTTTACAGTTATATCAAAAATTACTGATTTGGTTATACTACTAGAAATACATAGACAGATAATTATGAAATTATGGTGAGGTTTAATAAGTTAACTGTTTATATTTGGAAAACTTTTCTGCTGTACATTATTGGAAGGAGAAAAAGAATCATTTCCTTAATAACCATTGAAACAATTTATTTAACTCAAACAATAACATGATAGCATATGTATCCATGTTTGTTAACTGATGTGGTTAAACATTTTTTAAAAAAACTTAGACTGAGTTTTAGCACACTTGATCAACTTAAAACAAATCCTTATTTCCTGATGAATAGCCTTTGGACTACAATGTAACTTCAATAGAAGACTATATTTAGAAAGATTTTTCCTCCAAAAGCATTTTATTTTAAAAATCCAATTTAAATCAAAAAAATCCGATTTAAATCAAAAAAATCCGATTTTTATTATTATTATTATTTTAATCATTGATTTTTATCCACCCTGGTTTCCATGTTAGTTTCAAATTTAAATGTCTGAATGTTAATACAGCAGTACCTCTGTTGCGAACAGGATCCGTTCCAGAGCCCTGTTCGCAACATGAAAAGGCCGTAACATGAAACGCCGTGTCTGCACATGCGCAAATTGCCGAACCCGGAAGTAACCCGTTCCGGTACTTCCGGGTTCGGACCATTCGTATCCCATGACGAACGCAACCTGAAGCAATCGTATCCAGAGGTACGACTGTATTTTTTTTTATGTCCATTTAATTTTTTTGTTGATTTTCCATTTTCCTTGTCAATTTAAAATGGTAAAGTTTCAATGTACATTTAAATTTTTCCATATTAATTTTATATTTTAAACTGTCAATGTCCAGTTTGAATTTTAAAATTTAAATATGTAAATTTCTATTCCTTATTCCATTTCGATTCCATTTCAATTTTCAAAAGTCTCGGGCATCCGGGATGAGTGGCCCTCCAAGCTCTGCATTCAAAACATACACCCTGAGGAGGAGGCTGACTAGAACTCTTCGGATTTGAATTTCGGGATTTTTGAAAAAATTGGGAATTTTGAAAATTTTCAGAAATTTGAGTATTTCGGTATCTCAACCCCCCTGGACTCGGATCCATACCAGGCAGTGCTGCACCTCATCCGACAACACGTGGATCACTGATTGGGGGCTTCCGTTGGCTCCGAAGAGGTCCAGCTCATCCAAGGCCTCAAGGGCCGCCTGCGGAGGAAAAAAGAGCACCCATGGGTGGGCACCCATGTGTAGGCACCCATGGGTGGGCAACGGATCCCGCCTCGCCCCGTGCCGCTCACCTTGGCCATGCCGACCGAGCTGGCGTTGAGCTCCGTGATGCCCCGGTTGGTCTTGTCGCCGCGTTCCCAGATCCCAAAATCCTGCCGCACAAAAAACATGGGTTCTTATCATTAGGGGCTATTAGAGACTACCGTTTTTTATTATTATTGCTATTACCAGCTGCTATTATGATCCTGGGTTCGGATTATGGGCTTATTATTTTTATTAGGGATTCTTCTTCTGAGGGGTGTTTGTTATTCTTAGGGGTTTGTTACTCTTATTGGGGTGACCATTTTTATTTGGGGTCATTATTATTGCTATTATTAGGGTTTATTACAATCATGGGTTCCTATCATTTTTTATTTTTTTATTAGGGGTTATTATTCTTAGGGGTAAGGAGTTATTATTATTGTTCCAGTTACAGGTAGGTAGCCGTGTTGGTCTGTCATAGTCAAAACAAAATAAAAAATTAAAAAATCCCTTCCAGTAGCACCTTAGAGACCAACTAAGTTTGTTCTTGGTATGAGCTTTCGTGTGCATGCAAACTTCTTCAGATATTATTATTGTGGTTTATTACGGGTGACCATTTTTATTACGGGATATTATTATTGCTATTATTAGGGACTTATTGCCATCATGAGTTCGGATTATTTTTATTAGGGGTTCTTCTTAGGTGTGATTCTTTGGGGTTTCTTATTCTGTGGGGTTATTATTCTTAGGGGTTATCATTTTTATTAGGGGCTATCATTAGGGGTTATCATGATCCTGGGTTTATTATTTTTATTAGTGGTTATTCTTATGTGTTATTATTCTAATGGGTTATTCTTAGGGGTTGTCATCATAGATTATTATTATTATTATTAGTTATTATTGCTATTATTAGGGGTTATAATTTAATGGGTTATTCTTATTATTTTCTGGGTTATTTTATGGCTTATTATTATCAAGGGTTATTATGGGTTATATTTATTATGGATTGGTATTAGGGGTTATTATTTCTATGGATTACTAATATGGGGTTTTTATTCTTATGGGTTATTATTCTTATATTATTCTTATTAGGGGTTACAATTTTTATTAGGGGTTATTTTTATTGCTATTATTAGGAGCTATTATGATCATGGGCTCGGATTAAGGGTCTATTAATTTTATTATGGTTTGTTTTAATGTGTTGTTCTTATGGCTGATTATCATGGTTTATTATCTTTATTATGTGTTAGTATTATAGGTTATTATTGTCATGGATTCCTGGGTTGTTCTTAGGGGCTGTTTTTCTAATGGGTAATTATTATTTATAATTTTTATTATGGATTATTATTATGGATTATTATTTTTATTAAGGGTTATTCTTACAGCTTAATATTACCATGGATATTAATATTAATATTAATATTAATATTAATATTAAAATGGATAATAAGGTTGTTATTTTTTTTATGGGTTAGTATTAGGAGTTATTATTTTTACAGATTCCTATTATGGGTTTTTTTATTCTAATCGGTTCTTATCATAATGGGTTCTTATGGGTTTCTATTTTTATTGTGATTATTTTTCTCATGGGCTGCGCTCGAACTCGGCGGCACCCCCCCCCAACTCACCGCCGTTTTATACGCCGCTTCTATGTAGAAAACCAGGTTTTGCACGAAGTTGACTTCGTCCAGGCTGTGGATGATATGCAGTCCTGCAAAAAGAAAGAGAATAATAGAATAAAATACAAGAAGAAAAATGTAAAATATTTTTTTTTAAAAAAATAAAAAATAAAAAAATAATATAAAAACAAAAACAAAACAAAACAATAATAACAGAATAATAAATAAATAAAATAATAATAATAATAATAATAATAATAATACAGTGGAACCCCGGGTTACGCACGCGATCCATTCCGGGGTCACGCTGCGTAACCCGGCCTGCGTAACATGAATGCACGAGGAAAAAAACAAAAACCCTGGAAGTTTTTTGCGCTTCTGCACATGTGCGAACTGCGCAGAACGCTTATGCACACCCATGCGTCATGCGCGCTCCGCGGAGGACTTCCGGGTCGCTGCCATTCTTATCCCGAACGTATGCAACACGGAGCATACGCAACACGAGGTATGACTGTAGAATAAAATAAAATAAAAATAAAACAATAATAATAAAACAATATAAAAATAATAATACATAGATAAAATAAGAAGAAGAATAATGAAAGAATAAAATAAAATAAAATAATAATAATAACAAATATAAAATAAAATAAAATAAAATAAAATAAAATAAAATAAAATAAAATAATAAAATAAAATAAATAAAATAAAATAAAATAAAATAAAATAAAATAAAATAAAATAAAATAAAATAAAATAAAATAAATAAAATAAAATAAAATAAAATAAAATAAAATAAAATAAAAATCTCACCTGACGCCGTCATCTGGGCCAGCATTAGGAGGTACAAGGAGGTGGCGTCCAGTTGTAAGTGACCCCACTGGTCATCCCCAACGATGGTGGCACAGGTGCCGGGAGCGAATTTGGCATGCAGAGCGTCGCGGGTGCTCTGGGTGTATTTAAAGGCCTCCACTTTGTCCACCTGGAGGTAAAAAGGGATCCCCCAGCGGACATCTAATCTGACCCCAAATATCGGCTTTGGGAAATGTTGAAAAATCTCCCCGTGTGGTCCACAGAATGGCAGGGAAATGAGGGATGGGAAACCCCAGTGGACATCTAGCCTGACCCCCGATATTGGCTCTGGGAAATGTTGAAAAATCTCCCTGTGTGGTCCACAGAATGGCAGGGAAATGAGGGAAGGGACACCCCAGTGGACATCTAGCCTGACCCCAGATATTGGCTCTGGGAAATGTTGGAAAAAACCTACCTGTTTGGTCCATAGAATATCAAGGAATTGAGGGAAGGGACACCCCAGCGGTCATCTAGCCGGACCCCAAATATCCAATCTGGGAAAGGTTGCAAAAACATGGGAAGGGACACCTACTGGCCACCCAGCCTGACCCCTTACCTGTCTCATCATGCACTGCAGCAGGCCTCGCATCAGCTTGACCACGCTCTGCGGGGAGAAGAAAAACGCTGCTGGAAACTCGAACTCGGGACGGACAACCCCAAAGCTCCTCCAGCCCAGCCCCGAGGGCAGGGGTTCGAATCTCCGACCTGCCAACGGAGTTTGTTTGTCCGGATCTCGTTTTCTCTGCTTTTCGACTCGGCATTCCAGGCATTCGGCCCAGGAATCGGGTTTCGATTTTGCCCCCCCCCCCGGGTCACGCCAGGACACGCCAAAAGCAGCTGAGAGGCGCTGCGGCTCTCGGGTTGCAGTGTGAGGTCGGGAGACGAATTGCCAGGGTGGGGGGGAAGGGAAAAGCCAGTCTTTTGGGGAATGGGTTTTTGGGTCGCGGGTGTGAGTTTTGCACCCAGAGCAGAGGGATGGAAGCCTGGCAATATGCTCGGCGCCTTGGAAAACATTATTTTCATTTTATTTCATTGTTATTTTCACTTTGTTATTGTGTTCTATCTTATTGTATTGTATTTTTCTTTTCTTTTCATTTTCTTTCCATTTCTCTCTTCTTAATTTGATTTATTCTTTTATTTTAATTTATTGACTTTTTTCCTTTTCCTTTTCCTTTTAATTTAATTTTATTTATTTTGCTTAATTACTATATTACATTTCGATCGCATTGGATTTTATTACATTATGTAATTTCATTTTTCTCTTTTCTTTTAATTTCTCTTTTCTTATTCTTATTTTATTTTATTTTATTTTATTTTTTCTTTCTTTTTTCTTTCTTTTCATTTAATTTCTTTCCTTTCCCTATTCTTTTCTTTTCATTTCTTTTATCTTAATTCCTTTCCTTTCCTTTTTCCTGTCCTTTTAATTTATTTCTTTTCTTTTCTTTTTCTATTTTCTTTTCTTTTCTTTTCTTATTTTATATTCCAGCTCTGCCCTAGCTACCTGCTCCAGCTCATACGCCTTGGCCTTGTCCTCGTCGCGGTCAGCATTCTTGCGGTAAGCCAATCCCAGCGCCCAGACTGCCAGGACGCTGTAGACATTGTCGCGGACCCAGGCGTCCGGGTGGTCAGCGCTGGCTGGCAGCAGGCCCGTCACGGGGTTCTGTGGAGAGATGGCCTGTTGAACTCCCGCCTGCCCGCACAGCCTGTAAAAAGCCACCTCAGAGGCTCCACCTGTTGAACATCCACCTGCCTAATGGACATTTCCATACCTTCATGCCCTTCAAAAACCCCACCTACCGTTCCACCTGTTGAACTTCAACCTGCTTGGGTGCCGGACATTTCCAGGCCTGCCCGTCCTACAAAAAGCCACCGTCCGCTGCTCTGACTGTTGAACTCCTGCCTGCCTGCCTGCTGAACATTTCCATACCTGCCAGCCCTGCAAAAAAAAAAACCCATCCACCACTCCACTGGATGATCTCCTGCCTGCCTTCATATGCCACTTCATCTGTTAAACTTCCACCTGCATATGTGCTGAACATTTCTGTATGTTTACACCCTGCAAAAAAACCCATCCACTGCTGGACCTGTTTAACTCCCGTCTGCCTACTCATCCTATAAAATGCCCCATCTACCGCTCCAGCTCTTGAAATTCTGCCTGCCAGTGTGCCGAACATTCTCATGCCTGCCCGTACTTGAAAAAGCCTTATCTGTTGTTCCACCTGTTGAACTCCTGCCTGCCTGCCTGCACACCCTGTAAAATCCTTCATCTGCTGCTCTACCTGTAACTCAAGCCTGCCTACTTGTCCTAGAAAATGCCCCATCTGCTGCTCCGCCTGTTGAATTTCTGCCTGCCTCCACGCAGAACATTTCCATGGCTTCATGCACTGCAAAAGACCTTACTCATCGTTCCGCCTGTTGAACGTCAGCCTGCCTGCGTTCTGGACATTTCCATGCCTGTCTGCCTCGCCACCTGTTGAGCTCCCACCTTCCTGCGTGCTGAAGATTTCCATGCCTTCACACACTGCAAAAAGCCCCCATACCCTGCTCCGTCTTTTGAACTTCCGTCTGCTTGCATTTTGACTGGATGCAAAAATGTCCCCTCCACCGCTTAACCTGTTGAACTTCAACTTGGGTGTCAAACATTCCTATGCGTGCCCACCCTGCAAAAAAGGTCCCATCTGCCATTCTGCCAGTTGAACTTTCCATGCATTTGTGCAATGGAAAATCACGGTCCGCCCCTCCACCTGTTGGACTCCTGCCTGCCTGCAAAAACCCCACCCACCTGCTGAACATTTCCATGCCTGCATTCAATGCAAAAAAAGCCCTGTTTGCTGCACCGCTTGTTGCAAAACTCCGCTCCACCCGTTGAACCTCCGCCTGCCTGACCTGGTGCCCGAGGATCGTTTTCTGAACGAGGCGGGCATAGCCATCCAAGCGGACCCCGGAATTGCTCCTGCTCCTCATGATTCTCCAGCTGCTCTGGAGCCCAGCTACTGCGCCGACGTCACCAACCTCTCCTAGCCCCGCCCACTTAACCCCTCCGCCGCAAACTCCAAACTCACGACCCGCCCGCTCTAGACGACGCTGCCCCGGCAGAAAAGGGGTTAAACCGCCACATGCTGATCCTGGCAGCCCGGTATCCCAAGAGACCGGAACCCTTACCAAAAATAAATAAATAAGCGGGGATCAGGCGGGAGGGCGGTCCCCGGAAGCCGCTCCTCCGGAAGAAGCGGGGCTTCTGCGCCGAATCCTCATCTCCCCCCCCCAACCCGCGCAAAGGTCCTCGGAGCGAACCACTGCCCTGCCAGGACCTGCGCCCGGCGACTCCAGATAGCTCGTGTTATACTGAGCGGTTTGGCCTGGAGCAGGGGTAGGCAACCTTCGGCTCCCAGATGTTTTGGGACTACAACTCCCATCATCCCTGACCACTGGTCCTGTTAGCTAGGGATCATGGGAGTTGTAGTCCCAAAACATCTGGGAGCCGAAGGTTGCCTACCCCTGGCCTGGAGCATTTCGGGAGGCCGGGAAGGGAGGCGCTCCCCCCCAGCGGGCAGAGAAGGAACTGCGTCTACTCCTTGGCGGTTTCCTATTAGTTTTTATTTGTTACTATTGCTTTCTTCCTAATAAAAATAAACCTATCATAATAATGCTTCATTCTTTTTGCTTTCTTCCTCTTTTTATTGCTTTCTTCCTAAGTTACTTTATTAATAATTATTAGTATTGCTTTCTTCTTAATAAGCAATTTTTCTTTTTGCTGCTTTATTATTTTCTTTTCATTGTTTCTTTCCTTCTTACTTATAATAAGCAATATTGCTACGTTTTCTTCCTCTTATTGTTGCTTTCTTTTTTTTTGGGTAAACCAATAAAATCTTTTTTTAAATAAAAATTTTATTGAACAATTTTAGCAAAACAAATTATTAATCAGTATAATCAATTACATTCCCCGCTTTTTTTTTTTATTCCCTCCAGAGACTGCCCTCAACTCCCCTCTGATTTCTTGATACATATTGTTTTCTGTACCGTGGGACACGGGTGGCGCTGTGGGTTAAACCAGAGCCTAGGGCTTGCCGATCAGAAGGTCGGCGGTTCGAATCCCTGCGATGGGGTGAGCTCCCGTTGCTCGGTCCCTGCTTCTGCCAACCTAGCAGTTCGAAAGCACATCAATGTGCAAGTAGATAAATAGGTACCGCTCCGGCGGGAAGGTCAACGGCGTTTCCGTGCGCTGCTCTGGTTCGCCCGAAGCGGCTTTGTCATGCTGGCCACGACTTTCAGCGCCGAAAAAACCGCTGGGCTCCCTGGGCGGAGCCGAGGCATGGAGGCGTTGCTCCGTGCGCATGCGCGTCGTGACGTCATGCGCACAGAGCGACACCCTGCCCCCAGGGGTGCCGCTTGGCTTGCCGTCCCTGGTAGCCAAGAGGCACGCTACGCCCCTGCTGCCAATACATTTGTGAATGTTCAAATTATTATTGCTTTCTTAATAAGCAATAACACTGCTTTCTTAATGCTGATTTTTTCTTCTTCTTACTGCTTTCTTGTTGTTAAGAAGGAAGCAATCAGAAAGCAGTACTAAGAAGGAACAATAAGCATTATTATTATTGAAACATTTTTATTGAGAAAAATTTAAATCAATACAATTTGTCAATACTACAACCAATTACATTCCCCCCCTTCCCTCAGCTCACTTTTCTGATTTATTTATTCATATTGTTTCTGCATATTATAAAATTGTAAGAAGTGTGCATGCACACGAAAGCTCATACCAATAACAAACTTAGTTGGTCTCTAAGGTGCTACTGGAAGGAATTTTTTTATTTTGTTCTGTTTATTCATGTTCTACTAATAAAAAAATTGTGTATGTTTATTCAAAACCTGCCAATGAGTCTAAGTCTCTTTGTTGTCTTTTCAGGTAATTTGTAAAAAGTTTCCATCCTTCTTTAAAGTCCCAATTGTCCTTCTCACGTAGAAAGCATATTTATTATTGCTTTTATTAAGAAAAAAGCAATACTACTATTAATAAAACAATAATAATGCTTTCTTCTTACTATTCTTTCCTACTGCTTCTTCTTCGTACTGTGCTTTCTTATTCCTTCCTTCTTAACAATAAGAAAGCCATAATCCACCATGACGGGCAGAGGTGGGACCCAAGGGTCATCCATACTGACCCGCTGAAATGCCGGAACTGCAGCATAGAATAGGCAGAGTCAGCTAGTCAGGAGAAATGCCACTTATATTTAGCCTGCCACTTATATTTCGGTCTCGGGTTCGGATTTCGATCAGAGCAAGGAGTCCCTCCAAAAGGCGGCTGTCACTTGATATTCCTCTCCCTATAAGCCCCCCCCCCCCGCGGCTGTCACTTGATATTCAGCTCCCTTCCCTGTGACCCAAAAGGCCTTTTCGTTGGCTGCTAATAATTGCACTTTGTTGCAATAGATGCAACCGTTCTTGTAATAATGTTACTGCAATCATGGCAATCATCGTTGTAATACTAATGGTAATCATTATTGCAATAATAATGGCAATCATTATGGTATGCAATAGTTTTTGTAATAATATCTGCTGCCGTTCTTGTAATAACTGCAACCGTTATTTGCGATAATAGCTGCAATCATTATTGCAATAATAACTGCATTCATTGTTGCAATAACTGCAACCATCATTGTAATACTAATTGTATGCAATTGTTTTTGTAATAATACCTGCCGCCATTATTGTAATGACTGCAACCGTTATTGTAATAACACCGTACTTGAAATTATTATTCCAAGGGCCAAGTAGGAGCCGGCAGAAAGAAGAATAAAGCCACTCCAAGGAGCCCCAGAGCCACATTGCAAGACGATTTTATTGGTGAAAAATAATTCTGCTTTCCTCCTTCCTCCGCGCACATCTTCATCCGCTGCTCTGCTTAGCCGCCAGCCGCTTGTCTCGCTCCTCGGCGATGGTGAGGCGGATGCCTTTCCCGCGAGGCAGCGAGATCCACGGCTTGTTGCCCTGGAAGGAGCGACAAGAGGCAATTATTATTATTATTAATTGATTAGCCAAATCTTTTCCAACCTGCACCGTCATTGTAACAAACAGAGTGCAATTTAAACCAAATCCAAATTTCACACCCCAAAGGGACTCCTTGGTGTCGCAACACATTCTCCCCATTAATATCAGGTCATGCCTCGCAAAGAGCGGAAATGGCATAGAGCTGAATCAAATATCTTTGCGTGGAGTGCCCTATCTGGGTGGATGGAGCAGCTAAGTAATTTCATTGTCCCCAAAGGGGACAATGACAATAAAATATATTCTATTCTATTCTATTCAAATGGGTGGCGATTCATTTGGAATAGCTGTGGAAACAAATTCTTATTTTTTATTGATTTTTTCATATTACATTGCACTACACATGTATCACAACCACCCCCTTTCCCCCCATATCTTTATATATCGTCAATCAATCATATTTATTCTTTTCTCCCTCCTCTCACTTCCCTCCGCCCCAACTCGATGTCCTTCCCGTTATATTGCATTCTATAATCTTCCCAAATTTTCTATGTATTCTTATTTTCTATCTTTACAAGGGCATAGGAATTCGTTCTCCCCCCCAAAATATAGTCTGCCCCCCATAAGGTTTGAGGGACAGTGGACCCGCCTACGGCTGAAAAAGGTTGCTGATCCCTGATCTAGTCATATTAGCATATCTATTTTTGAGCAATACTTTACCATATAATCATCAAAACATTTGTGGAAACAAATTATTGAAAAACAACAGGAGAATAATAAAAGTAATAATAATAATAATAAATTTTTATTTATACCCCGCCCTTCACTGATTTAAAAACTGGGCTCAGGGCAGCTAACAACAAATATAAAACATTGATTAAAAACTACTTTAAAAACAGCATAAATGTAACATTGCCAGGGCTAACTGGCCAAGTAAGAATTTCTAAAAATGGAAATTCAATTTAAAAAAAAATGCAAACAAAAAGGAGATATTGAAATAAAATAACTTCAAAATGGAAATGATAAAATAATCTTGAAAAATGCAAATGGTAAAAACCACTCTGGCCGGCGCCCACCTTGCCAATGACGAAGATGTTGGAGAGCCTGGTGGCAAAACTGTTGCCGTTGGTGTCCTTGACGTGGACCACATCAAAGGAGCCAGGGTGCCTCTCGCGGTTGGTGATCACCCCAATGCGCCCCAAGTTGGCGCCCCCCGTCACCATACAGAGGTTGCCTGTCAGGGAGAAGAGGGAGGGAAAGGGTCAGAAGGTGCCTGGGCGACAACGGCCCTGCAAGGCAGAATTGGGACTGGGCAGGAGGGACGGAAATATATATATATTATAAAATAATAATAAATATAAAATAAAATAAAAAAACAAATAATAAAATACAGTAATATATTTTAAAATATAATATAAATATAATATACAGTGGTACCTCTGGTTGTGAACGGGATCCGTTCCGGAGGCCCGTTCACAACACGAAAAGCCCGCAACCAGAAGTGCCGCATCTGCGCAGGCGCCATTCGACGTTTGCGCGCAGGCGCAATTTAGCGCTGCTACGCATGCGGCGAAACCCGGAAGCGACTCTTTCCGGTACTTCTGGGTCGAGAGCCTGGGACTTGCCGATCGGAAGGTCGGCGGTTCGAATCCTCACAATGACGGGGTGAGCTCCCGTTGCTCAGTCCCAGCTCCTGCCAACCTAGCAGTTCGAAAGCACGTCCAAGTGCAAGTAGATAAAGAGGTACCGCTCCGGCGGGAAGGTAAACGGCGTTTCCGTGCACTGCTCTGGTTCGCCAGAAGCGGCTTCATCATACTGGCCACATGACCCGGAAGCTGTACGCCGGCTCCCTCGGCCAATAAAGCGAGATGAGCGCCGCAACCCCAGAGTCATCCGCAACTGGACCTAATGGTCAGGGGTGCCTTTACCTTTAAGTCTATCTTAAGTCAACTTAATACCTTTTTGTATAAAGTGACAAAAGCTGTAAGTGAGAATAGCAAACGTAGGCGAATGAGATGCCTAGGTCTTTAAAAAGATCACACCTCCCTCAAACTTACAAATAAGAACAGTATGCAGTATTAGGGAATGTTACTACTATAAATGCTACAGCGCAAAACTAATAAAGGTATTTAGCAAAAACCAAAATGGGGGGAAAGAACATAACCCCAAGTACCATTAAGACTAATTTAAGATACAATTGGGTTAAACAAACTGAATCAAGAATACTTGGGAATCAGATCTAGAGACAGGAATTGAAGAGGTGGTTGGCAGAGCTTATGGGCTAAGAAGTCCTTAAAATCATCATCATCATTATTTACTTATTAAATATGTATACTGCCCTTTAAAAGGGGATGTAGGTGGTGCTGTGGGTTAAACCACAGAGCCTAGGGCTTGCCGATCGGAAGGTCGGCGGTTCGAATCCCTGCGACGGGGTGAGCTCCCGTTGCTCGGTCCCAGCTCCTGCCCACCTAGCAGTTCGAAAGCACGTCAAAAGTGCAAGTAGATAAATAGGTACCGCTCTGGCGGGAAGGTAAACGGCATTTCCGTGTACTGCTCTGGTTCGCCAGAAGCGGCTTAGTCATGCTGGCCACATGACCCGGAAGCTGGACGCCGGCTCCCTCGGCCAGTAAAGTGAGATGAGCGCGACTGGGGTCCCTTTACACACACACACAAATAAAACGGCTTCAAAAAATACGGGTGCTCCGGAAGGAAGCCTCCAGGGCCAGAGGCAGTCTCCCTGTCTCCCCCTATTGGGGAAGGAACCGCCACCTGTGTCAAACTTGATGAAGTCAGTGATCTTGCCCGTCTGCAGGTCGACCTGGACGGTGTCGTTGACCTTGACCAGGGGGTCCGGGTAGCGGATGGTGCGGGCGTCATGCGTCACCAGGCGGGGGGTGCCCTTGGTGCCCACCAGGATGCGTCGCACTTTGCACAGCTTGTACTGCGGGGATTAAGAGGATGTTAAGAGGATGCTAGCAAGGCAGTCTTTCTGCAAAAAAAGGGATTTGAATCTAGACTAACTCACGAGGGATTGAAATCGTGATTTAAAATCACAAAGCCACTTTTTGTGGTTTTTTTATCATTTATCATTCCTTCCTCTGGTTGTCCATCTTAAGATGCCAGCAAAGCTGAGTCTTTTGGTAAGAAAAGGATTCCAATCAATTCTCACCTTGGCCTCCTCAGGGCTGATGCGGTGCACAGCAAAGCGCCCCTTGGTGTCGTACACCAGGCGGAAGTGTTCTCCCGTCTTCTCAATGCTGATGACATCTGCGGGCGGAGAGGGTGGTATGTTACAGTGGGATTCTGGAAATCTGGCATTTCAAACCCCGCCACTAGAAAGCTAGAGTCTCACCCATGAAGCCCGCCGGATAGGTGACGTCAGTGCGAACCTTGCCGTCAATCTTGACAAAGCGCTGCATACAGATCTTCTTGACCTCGTCACCCGTCAGGGCGTACTTGAGCCGGTTGCGGAGGAAAATCACCAGCGGGAGGCACTCGCGCAACTTGTGGGGTCCCGTCGACGGGCGCGGCGCCTAGAGAAAGGGAAAGGGAAGGTTACAGGGCGGCAAACCTAGAGCGCCTGAAGCTGCAACTCCCAGAAATCCGGCTGGCCCTGGACACAAATAAATTGTTGCTATGATGATGATGCAACGTTGAGAATAAAAATCTGTAGGCATTTTTTTTGTGTGCATTTTTTTTCCAAATTCTATCTATGTAATATAGACAGACTTCTGCTGGGCATGGAAGCTAAATAATCTATGTATTTATTTTGTGTTTTATTCTTGCATTTCCCCAGATAATATTTGACATCCCTTCATTGTTTTGTCACAATGTTCGACGGACTCCCCAACTTATCCTTCCCCAAGATCAGGCATCCCCAAACTTCGGCCCTCCAGATGTTTTGGACTACAATTCCCATCATCCCTGACCACTGGTCCTGTTAGCTAGGGATCATGGGAGTTGTAAGCCAAAACATCTGGAGGGCCGCAGTTTGGGGATGCCTGCCGTTATTTTGATCTATAATGTTGTGTTAGTTCCTCTGTAATTGGTTATCACCTAGCTCTTCTTGTTATTATGCATTGTGTTCTAATTTTGCATTCTTCCGCTATAAACTATCCCGGGATGAACGGCGGGATTTAATAAGAAACCACAATGAATTTATAGATTAGAAATTCCAATAAACCACCGCAAGAAATTGAATACGTAAATAAGGAAACAAAATTAAGGGTAAGGCGTTTTACCTTTATTAAACGCCTTACCCTTAATTTTGTTTATTTAAAATGAAGCCCCTTTTATACAAAGTAGGGAAAAAGATACTTGCAAAGACTCCCGTCAGCTTGTCCAGCATCCAGTGCTTGGGGGCTGCCACCCGTTTCAGGTGCTTCTTGGGTCCTCGAGCCTGAAAGGGGGGGAAGCAAAGGGCATGGGTTCAAATATGCCCGGATGTTTAAGCGGATCATTTTCGTAAGGCGGCGGGCTTGACTGGATGACCCTGTTCTATGAACCCAGCTCTTCAGTAATTCCCATTTAGTTTCTAGTTGAGCATCCTTGGGCTCCCTTCTCCCTTAGGGCGACCCCCCCCAGCAGAATACGGCTCCGCTCTTGCTCCCCAGTCCAGTGGCAGGCAGTTCCCCCGACCCCTGGGCTCCCTTCTCCCTTAGGGCAACCCCCCCCCAGCAGAATACGGCTCTGCTCTTGCTCCCCAGTCCAGTGGCAGGCAGTTCCCCCGGCCCCTGGGCTCCCTTCTCCCTTAGGGCAACCCCCCCATCAGGATTCGGTCCCGCTCCTGCGCCCCTGTCCAGTGGCAGGCAGTTCCCCCGGCCATGCTAAGCCCCACTTCCCAAGCGATCGCTTTAGAGAGCATGCCTTGTTCCCTGCGGCTCGCACTGCGCATGATCACGCCCCCCCCCAGGCCGAGCAAGCCCCCAGTGGCGTCTCCGCGCCCCCGAGCGCCGCCATTTCCCCGCCCCACGGAAGAGCGGCGTGTCCCGCGCCCCCGGCCCCGAAAGCGCCGCGCTCGGCGGAGCCGCCGCCTCGGATGGCGACGGATCGCTCCGCCGATCAGAAGCCCGAGCACTCACCATGGCTGCGGGTTCTCGACGCAAAAGGAGAGCATTTCCGGCGGCCGGGGGTTATATATCCGGATCGGGCAGGGCGGGGCGACGAAGCGTCGCGCCGCCCGCAGCGACACCTGGTGGATGGAAGCGGCATCGCGCCACTCGGAGGTTTCGTAGCCAATGAAATGGGGAAATGGGATCCCGAGAGGCATCTTGTATGATCCCCTGAAATGGAAAAATGGCCCCCCCAGGGGCATCTTGTCTGACCCCCTGAAGAGATGGGACTCGAAGAGGCATTTAGTCTGACCCCCAGGAATGCAGAGATGATGATGATGATGATAATAATAATAATAATAATAATAATAATAATAATGATTTATTATTTGTACCCCGCCCATCTGACCAGGTCCCCCCAGCCACTCTGGACGGCTTCCAACAAACATTAAAATACATCAAAATGATACCCCGAGAGGCATGTAGTCTGACTCCTGAAATGGGACCCCAAGAGGCATCTAGACTGACCCCCAGAAATGGAAAATGTAGAGATGGGTGCAGCCATAGGGCCCAGGGTGCGGTCATAGGGCAGGATTTGCCCCAAAACCCCACAGGCACCGGGCTCCTTGAAGTTGCAGTGGAGGGGGGTGGCGCAGGTGCCGGGCACCAGGGCTACGTCGTCCAGTGCCGCGGTTCCCACGAAGTCGCCGCGGATCAGCTCAAAGGTCACCTGGAATGGAGAGAAAATAGTTTCCGGTGCTGTCATTCATGAGGATTCGATCCCAAGGCTGGATTCGATCCCAAGACCTCACCTGGAAGCCGGGCACCAGGCGCTCGGGAATCGTGGCCCAGGCATGACACCAATTGGCGCCCTGACTCCCCCCCGGGTCCACAGAACTTCCTCTGCAGCACCGGCCGATTTTGCCAGCAGGTTGAAGGTGCCTGGGAAAGAGGGGGCAGGGGCTCCATTAATTGCTGCTGCTGCTGCTATTATTATTATTATTATTATTATTATTATTATTATTATTATTATTACTGTCATAAATGAAGCCATTTTGCAACACGAAGAAGCCATATTGCCACAGAGACGCCATTAGCAGAGAAGGGAATCAAACCTTTTCCTCTTTTAATCACGACCTGAGGAAATTGGCAAACAAACTCATTTTCACCCTCGCTGATGTGTTTGCCTTCACTGATATGCTTCCAGACCACCATTCACACCTTCCCTAAAAGCAATCCGCACCGTCTCTAAGAAACCCAAGAACATATCTAAATACTGTGTTTCCCCTATTGTAAGACACCGTCTTATATTTTTTTCCCCTCCAGAAAACGCACTATGGCTTATTTTGAGGGGAGGTCTTATTTTTATGACGTAAGCACGCCTTGGCAAGGCCACGCTCGAGTTCTGGGGCTGCGAAGGACGGGACGGGCGCGGAGCTCTTTGTTTGCTTGCTGGCAGCGGGGGGAGAATCCAAGCTGAGCTTTGAGGAAACGGGCACCAGAGAGACCCGCTTTCGCTGGGCGCTCTCTCCTGCTCCTCCTCTGCCGCCTTCCCTCCTTGAAACTCAACAGAAGCCTTGTTTTCCAAGGGGCCTCTTGGGCGAAGTGCGGGGCGGCTCGGCGGATTTCGTCGTGGCGGCGAGCAGGGAAAGCCTGTGTCGCCTTCCCTCTCCGCCACGGCGGTCGCCCCGTGCGCTCTGCGCCGAGCGGAGTTGGGTGAGCGTGCGGGCGAAGAGACCTTCGGAGTGCCTTTGTCGCGCCCGCTGCCCCTTCCTGTGCGCCCTGCTCTGCAGAGTTCCTGAGCGCTGCTTCTGGGGCTGACTGGTTTCCTTGGCGCCCTCCAGAACTGCGCCTATCAGTATGGCTTATATTTCGCAAATGCGAAAAAATCCTGCTATGGCTTATTTTATGACTACGTCTTAAAATAGGGGAAACAGGGGTATGTGCCTGCCCGACTGGAAAATGCCCCGAAGGCAATCACTGGAGAACCCACCCCCGTGGATAACATTGCTTCCTTCAGACATCCCTGTCGAATGTGAAGATATTGCTTCCTTGAAATGTATCGCTATTAAAGAGAATTCTTTTCCTTCCTTGAAATGTATATATGCTGAAAAATAGCCTTTCCCCCTTTTAAAATACTGTAGTACCTGAAAGACATCTCTCCCCGAATGTATCTCTTTATGTCTCTCCCCGTTTCTCCCTGATAAGATTTATTTATTGTAACCTTTTGAAAATACTACTATAGAGCGTATTACCACAAATGTAACCTTTACTTTTGAAGCCCTGCGACGAGGTGAGCTCCCGTTGCTCGGTCCCAGCTCCTGCCCACCTAGCAGTTCAAAAGCACATCATTCTTTCAAAGAACCCCCCATTATTCTCATCTGAAAAGTCTCCGGCGATGCCACCCCTCGCTCCGCTGAAATCCCTTGCTAAATCTGAAGTTGCGGGTTCGAGGCCCCCCCCTTTTCTGTGGCGAAAAGTCCCTTTGGAAATCTGAGGCCGCATGACAGCTGTCTGAATGGCTTCCTCCCTCCTGGAAGGACTTGGGAACTCCCTGCCACTTGATTCTCAGATTCCTTGCGTCCTGGGCCCTCCCAGTCTGTTGCTCTCGAACCCGCGTCAGCTGGGGAACTGCCTGTCACTTGAGAGCCGCCCTTACCGATCTGGGGCCCCTCCAGGCGGTACCAGAAGGAGAGGCAGGTGTTGGATGGCGTCAGTGGGGCTTGGGGGGCAGAGACCAGCCTTGCCCGCCGGCTCTGGGATCCGGGCGCCTTGGGGTCCGCTGAGAGGAAAGAACCTGTCAGGTCCTGGGTTCGAATTTGGGCCAAGGCTCAGCTTGCCCTCGAAATCCACCCGCTTGCCCCCTGAGACTTGCCCTCTAAGCCAGTGTTTTTCAACCTCCTTGGGGCAACGGCACACCTGCCCCACGAAAAAAATCTCGCGGCACACCACCCGGGGGGCGGGGTGTCCGCGCGCCCTGGCGGGAGGGAGGGGAAGGACCCAGGCGGGCGAAAACGGAGCGGGAGATCGGCGGGCCAAGCGCCCGCCCCCCCTCCGCCTCCCGCGCCCAGCCCCCCGGCAGCACCTTCAGCCGGCCCCGAGCGAGCCCGGCGGCACCGGCACCTCCCGCCCGTCCCCGACCGCGGCAGAGGCAGCAGGCGAAGCGCCCGGCAGCCCGCGGCGGCCGGCGAGCGAGAAGCGGAGCCGAGGCGACGCGGCGCCAGCCACCCGGACCGACCCGGAAGCGGCCCAGGGCACCGCCGGTCGCCCCGCCCGCGCCCACCGGAAGCGGCGCGCCCGGAGGGGGAAAGAAGCCGCGGAACAGCAGCCGGTGTCTTGCGGCACACTACTGTGCCGCGGCACACCGGTTGGGAAACGCTGCTCTAAGCCAGTGTTTCCCAACCTTGTGCCTCCAGATGTTTTGGGACTACAACTCCCATCATCCCTCGCTAGCAAGACCAGTGGTCAGGGATGATGGGAATTGTAGTCCAAAAACATCTGGAGGCACAAGGTTGGGGAACACTGCTCTAAGCTCCTTTGGAACTGCATGACACGGGATAGTGTGTGGAGCAGAAACTGGATCAACGGTGGATTTTTTAATTTTATTTCCAAAATGAGGTTTCTCGAGTCATCTAGAAATGTTTGGCAAACTGATAGGAATGGTTTAAGTCATTTAGTCGAGCCAAATAACCTGATTGTGTGACTTGGAGACGGGCAGTTATTACTATTACGATTATTAATATTACGCTGGCAACAACTGTCTTCTTTCAAAAGATTTCCCTCACCCAAAATGGCGCCGGCCGCCATAGTCGCCCACTTGCAAAATGGAGGCTCTTCTGGAAAATATTTCCCATACGCAAAATGGCGCCGCTGGCAATAACAGCCATCTTTCAAAATGTCGGCGCTTCCGGCATAGATTTCCCTCGACAAAAATGGCTCCTTTCCGGAAATTATTTCCCTTAATAAAAATGGCGCCGATGGCAACATATGCCATCTTTCAAAATGTCGGCGCTTCCGGCATAGATTTCCCTCAACAAAAATGGCGCCGGCTGCCATAATCGCCCACTTGCAAAATGGAGTCTTTCCGGAAATTATTTCCCTTACTCAAAAGGGTGCCGCTGGCAACTACTGCCTTCTTTCAAAATGCCGGCGCTTCCGGCATCGATTTTCCTCACCCAAAATGGCGCCGCCCACTTGCAAAAACAAAAAAAGGGGGTGGGTGGATTTCGGCAGCAATAGGTCGGCCTTTTCTTTATTTTTGGCCAATCACAGATCGGGTTATTGGCCAGCCGTTTGGGCGCCTTTTTCTCCTCAGAGTTTCTGCGCCTTTTTTAGAAGACTCCTGAGGGAAGCTGCGTGGAAGTTTTGTCGTGTTTTTAATGCTGTATTCTGGTGGGAAATAATAATAAATTATTATTATCATTAATTTTAAAAGTATTATTTTAGGGAAGTTTGTAAGTGTTATGCTTTGTCGCATTTTTAATATTCTGTTGGGAGGCGCCCACATTGGCTGCGAAATGATAAATTATTATCACTCATTTTTAAATTGTAATAATAATAATAATATTAATATTATTAATATTAAAATAATAAAAATAATAAAAATAAAATTAATAAAAGGCTTAGGGAAGTTTGTAATAATGTTTTGTCGTGTTTTTAATATTCTGTTGGGAGGCGCCCACATTGGCTGGGGAATGATAATAAATTATTATCATTCATTTTTAAATTATTATTACTTTTATGATAAATCACACCCACCCAAGTGGGACATGGCCTCTTCCCCTCTAACCCTTAACAATATAGTATTTTTATTTATTTGAATTGGGGCGGGGAAGGTCCCCTTGGCTACAGAAACTCCAGAGTAACTGGCTGCGAGTTCAAATCTCCATTACTTTCCCCCTCAGGCCGCCTTTGTAAGCCTAACCAAGGGGGACCAAGCAATGTATTCAAAACTGGAAAGGAGTAAAACGCGGATCTACACGGATCCTCACGGATCCTCCACTTTTCTAAAAATAACTCCAATAAACCCAGTGTCAAATCACATCTGGAAGCCACGCCTACAGACTGGACTATAAAAAACGTGGATCCAACACTTTGCCGCGCCACAGCACCAAAAAAACATGGATCCGAGGCATGGATCCTCATGAATTCATATGATTTTTATATTCAAACAAAATAAAACCAACATGATACTCTAGACCACATCTTAGTCTGTAGACAACACCAAAAAAATCACGCATCCACTGTTTCGTGAGACCGCAGTGGCGCAAAAATGTGTTTCTGAAGCACAGATCCTCATGGATCCTCGTGATTTCTGCACGAGATCAGCCAAACGTCACCATCAGATCAAACATCATGACCATGGGCACAGAATGCACCACAAAAATCATGGATCCACCGCTTCCTGGCGACACCACGGCCAAAAAAACGTGGTTCAGAAGCACGGATCCTCACGGATCCTCACCTTTTTGCATTGGGCCACACCAAACTCACCAGCAAATCACACAACTTAGCCAGGGGAACAGCCTGCACCACAAAAAAATATGGATCCATCGCTTCCTGGCGACACCACACCCCAAAAACATGGTTAAGAAGCACGGATCCTCATGGATCTAACTCTTTTTGCATTGGGCCACACCAAACTCACCGGCAAATCACACAGCATAGCAAGGGGAGCAGCCTGCACCACAAACATCTCAGATCCACCGCTTCCTGGCGACACCACAGCCCAAAAACGTGGTCCAGAAGCACGGATCCTCATGGATCCTAACTCTTTTTGCATTGGGCCACACCAAACTCACCAGCAAATCACACAACGTAGCCAGCGGAACAGGATGCACCACAAGAAACATGGATCCACCGCTTCCTGGCGACACCACACCCCAAAAACGTGGTTCAGAAGCACGGATCCTCACCCTTTTTGGGCTGGGCCACACCATACTCACCGGCAAATCACACAACATGGCCAGGGGCACAGCCTGCACCACAAACATCTCAGATCCACCGCTTCTTGGCGACACCACACCCCAAAAACTTGGTTCAGAAGCACGGATCCTCACGGATACTCATGATTTTTGCACTGGGCCATACCAAACTGACCGTCAAATCATACAGCATAGCTAGGGGCACAGCCTGCACCACAAACATCTCAGATCCACTGCTTCCTGGCGACACCACGGCCAAAAAACGTGGTTCAGAAGCACGGATCCTCATGGATCCTAACTCTTTTTGCATTGGGCCACACCAAACTCACCGGCAAATCAAACAGCATGGCCAGGGGCACAGCCTGCACCACAAACATCTCAGATCCACCGCTTCCTGACAACACCACGGTGCAAAAACATGGTTCTGAAGCACGGATCCTCATGGATCCTCATGATTTTTGCACAGGGCCACACCAAACTGACCGTTAAATCATACAGCATAGCCAGGGGCACGGCATGCACCACAAAAATCACGGATCCACTGCTTCCTGGCCACACCATGGCCGAAAAACGTGGTTTTTAAACACGGATCCTCTCGGATCCTAACGCTTTTTGCATTGGGCCACACCAAACTGACAGTCAAATCATACAGCATAGCTAGGGGCACAGCATGCAACACAAAAAACATGGATGCACTGCTTCGTGGCAACACCGTAGCTCAAAAACGTGGTTTTCAAGCACGGATCCTCACGGATCCTAACGATTTTTGCACTGGGCCACACCAAACTGACCGTCAAATCATACAGCATAGCTAGGGTCACAGCCTGCACCAAAAAAACCCCAGATGCACCACTTCCTGGCAACACCACGGCGCAAAAACGTGGTTCTGAAGCACGGATCCTCACGGATCCTCATGATTTTTGCACAGGGCCACACCAAACTGACTGTTAAATCATACAGCATAGCCAGGGGCACGGCATGCGCCACAAAAATCACGGATCCACTGCTTCCTGGCCACACCATGGCCGAAAAACGTGGTTTTCAAACACGGATCCTCTCGGATCCTAACGCTTTTTGCATTGGGCCACACCAAACTACCGTCAAATCATACAGCATAGCTAGGGGCACAGCCTGCACCACAAACATCTCAGATCCACCGCTTCCTGGCAACACCACGGCCAAAAAACGTGGTTCTGAAGCACGGATCCTCACGGATCCTCATGATTTTTGCACTGGGCCACACCAAACTGACAGTCAAATCATACAGCATAGCCAGGGGCACAGCATGCACCACAAAAAACAAGGATCCACCGCTTCCTGGCGACACCACGGCCAAAAAACGTGGTTCAGAAGCACGGATCCTCATGGATCCTAACTCTTTTTGCATTGGGCCACACGAAACTCACCGGCAAATCAAACAGCATGGCCAGGGGCACAGCCTGCACCACAAACATCTCAGATCCACCGCTTCCTGGCAACACCACGGCGCAAAAACATGGTTCTGAAGCACGGATCCTCATGGATCCTCATGATTTTTGCACAGGGCCACACCAAACTGACCGTTAAATCATACAGCATAGCCAGGGGCACGGCATGCACCACAAAAATCACGGATCCACTGCTTCCTGGCCACACCATGGCCGAAAAACGTGGTTTTCAAACATGGATCCTCTCGGATCCTAACGCTTTTTGCATTGGGCCACACCAAACTGACAGTCAAATCATACAGCATAGCTAGGGGCACAGTCTGCACCAAAAACCCCCCAGATCCACCACTTCCTGGCAACACCACGGTGCAAAAACGTGGTTCTGAAGCACGGATCCTCACGGATCCTCATGATTTTTGCACTGGGCCATACCAAACAGACAGTCAAATCATACAGCATAGCCAGGGGCACAGCATGCAACACAAAAAACATGGATCCACCGCTTCCTGGCGACACCACGGCCAAAAAACGTGGTTCAGAAGCATGGATCCTCACGGATCCTAACTCTTTTTGCATTGGGCCACACCAAACTCACCGGCAAATCACACAGCATAGCCAGGGGCACAGCCTGCACCAGAAATATTGAGTTGCACCACAAAAATCAGAAAAATGACCTCATCAGCACTGTTCATGTCACCACTGTAACGTCATTATTAGAGCCGAGAGGTGAATGTACGACTATATATTGTACCAAGATATGGTTCATCTTCAAGAACAGATCAAATACATACTGAAGTATTAAAGGGGGGGGGGTATGAAACTGCTTGCATACTGTCAATAATATCCAGATTCAAGAAAGATAATATGGCTAAAAGTGAAATCAGTGAAAAGACATTATTTAAGTCCATCATAACAGAGGTCTACCTTTTGGGTAAAATTTATAAACTATTACTCAAATTTGACACTGAGCCTGAACAAGCAAAACCTTGTTTGACAAAATGGATGCAAAAATGTTAAGAGCAAGTTACAGTGGGACAATGAGATCAATTATGAATAAAGGAATAAAATTCACTGCAAATTAAGCCCTAAAACAAAATAGGTACAGTGGAACCTCGGGTTGCGGACGTAATCCGTGTTGGAGACACGTACGCAACCCGCAGTGTTTGCATCCTTAAGTGCCGGGTCTGCATAATTTGGCGCTTCTGCACATGTGCGAAGTGCGATTTAGCGCTTCTGCACATGCACGAAGTGTGTTTTAGTGCTTCTGCACATGCAGAAGTGGTAAAACCCGGAAGTAACCCATTCCAGAACTTCCGGGTTTCCCGCGGTCCGCAACCTGAAAGCACACAACCTGAAGTGGCGGTACCATGAGGTATGACTGTACAAAAATGTTCTTTCGATAGTATATAAATTAGAAAGATATACAGAAGATGAATGATGAAATGAATGGACATTGCTAGAAATGTCATAGACCTCAAGGGACCTTCTTCCATTTATGGTGGACCTGTGAAAGGACCAAAAAGTTTTGGAGGAAAGTTCATTTCGAAATGCAAAAAATGTAAATAATGTAAATAAAAAAACACACCCTAAATTTCCATTGGACACCAAAACTATGCTGTTGGGGATGACTCCTTCAGCTATTGTGAAATCGTCAGTGGAACTATTCAGTTATATGACCACAGCAGTCAGAGTGGTGTTGGCTAACATATGGAAATCTGATATATATCCTGAAATAGATGCATGGAAAGAGAAACTATCAGAATATGCAGTAATGGCATAACTCACCAATTTAGTAAATAATAGACCCATGGAGGAACATAAAAAAAATGGAATCTTTATAATTTGTATACAACTTAACAGAACTGTAACAAAATGAACATCTGTATGGATTTGTATAGTAGACCTTAGGTTACAAAAATATTTCCTGTTTAAAAATAGAATCTTTGTGTGTATATGATAAAGAAAGAAATATAGAGTAGAATAAATATTGTCTGTCTGATCTAGAAATGAAATCATATCTTTAAATAATTTTTGCTTTAGACTTTTATAATCATATATAGAATTTCTCCAATAGCAAATTACCTAGAATTGGAAAGTGTGTGTGTGTGTGTGTGTGTGATCTTGAAAGTTTTAACAATAGGTGTGGATGGCATGCATATCTCAATTATGGGAAAGGTTAATAAAGAATTTACAAATCATATACTTAGAAGTGCACTATGTAAGGTCTGGAACAAATATAGACTACAGTTGGAGCCGCTGGAGGCGTACGCTGTGAAAAAATTGAATATGAGAACAAATTGGCCAACATATAGACAACTATTGGAAGGTGAACAAGGGAAACTCGGATTAAAACCCTTTGAAGAGATATGGCAATATGAAATTGAGAGATGACATTATATACAATTAAGAGGCATATTTAATTCTGATCAAAAGAAAGGCTTTGCAAAAGAGAACTCAAAATTCAATATTACAATAATTCAGAATAATAATAAATTGTTATCTAAAACATATAATCTCTTACTGGACTGGGAACTGATGGATGAAGAAGTGGGCCCAAGATGTCGGACATACCGGTACTATTTATCTAGACTGAGCAATGGCAGAAACTCTGGCGAGAAGATATTCGATTTACTGCCTCATACACAATCAAAGAAAATTTTGTTAAGATGTTCCACAGGTGGTATCTAACACCAGCTAGGTTGGTAAAGATATATAAATTGAAATCCAACATTTGTTGGAGATGTGGTAAAGAAATAGGAACAACAATACATATGTGGTGGAGATGTGAGGAAATTAAGAAATTCTGGACAGTAATACATGAAGAATTAAAGAAGATGCTGGAAAATATCAATAAGTAAAAAACCAGAGATATATCTCCTTTGATTGATAGGGGAAGAGATACCACGGGGGTGGAGAAATAATCTTCTTATATGCAAGCACAGCAGCCAGAGTAGTGATTGCTGCTAAATGGAAATCACAAACTCTACCTTTAAGGGAGGATTGGATTTGTAAATTAAATGAATACTTAGCTTTGGCAAAACTAACAGCTATTGTAAGAAATCAATCGAATCAAAAATTTAAAAGGAGGATGTTAGCCGCCTTAAGACTCCTTCTGGTATTGATAAAGCGGGATGTCAAATCCAAACTCTTCTTCTTCTTCTTCTTCCCCTCTGCAGGGAGGTGGGTCCAATTCGGATGGTCCGCTCTGTCACTTAATGGATCCAAATGGTTTCCAGAGAGTGGTTGTTGTTTAGTCGTTTAGTCGTGTCCGACTCTTCGTGACCCCATGGACCAGAGCATGCCAGGCACTCCCGCAACTGCCTCCCGCAGTTTGGTCAGACTCATATTGGTAGCTTCGAGAACACTGTCCAACCATCTTGTCCTCTGTCGTCCCCTTCTCCTTGTGCCCTCCATCTTTCCCAACATCAGGGTCTTTTCCAGGGAGTCTTCTCTTCTCAGGAGGTGGCCAAAGTCTTGGAGCCTCAGCTTCAGGATCTGTCCTTCCAGTGAGCACTCAGGGCTGATTTCCTTCAGAATGGATAGGTTTGATCTTCTTGCAGTCCATGGGACTCTCAAGAGTCTCCTCCAGCACCATAATTCAAAAGCATCCATTCTTTGGTGATCAGCCTTCTTTAGGGTCCAGCTCTCACTTGCGTACATTACTACTGGGAAAACCATAGCTTTAACTATACGGACCTTTGTTGGCAAGGTGATGTCTCTGCTTTTTAAGATGCTGTCTAGGTTTGTCATTGCTTTTCTCCCAAGAAGGAGGCGTCTTCTAATTTCGTGACTGCTGTCACCATCTGCAGTGATCATGGAACCCAAGAAAGTAAAATCTCTCACTGCCTCCATTTCTTCCCCTTCTATTTACCAGGAAGTGATGGGACCAGTGGCCATGATCTTAGTTTTTTTTTATGTTGAGCTTCAGACCATATTTTGTGTGAGAGTGGTAGGGGATACTTTATCCCATGTTGATGGCCTTTCAGCTGATTCCCTGGTGGCCCGCTGGAATGCAGAGTTAACCAAGGCTATTGACTGTCTGCCAAGGACCCAGATGGTGCTGTGGGTTAAACCACTGAGCCTACAGCTTGCTGATCAGAAGGTCGGCGGTTCGAATCCCTGCGACGGGGTGAGTTCCCATTGCTCGGTCCCAGCTCCTGCCAACCTAGCAGTTCAAAAGCACGTCAAAAGTGCAAGTAGATAAATAGGCACCGCTCTGGCGGGAAGGTAAACGGCGTTTCCATGTGCTGCTCTGGTTCGCCAGAAGCAGCTTTGTCATGCTGGCCACATGACCCGGAAGCTGTACACCGGCTCTTGGCCAATAAAGCAAGATGAGCGCCGCAACCCCAGAGTCGGACACGACTGGACCTAATGGTCAGGGGTCCCTTTACCTTTATTGACTGTCTGGCTCCGAAGCGCCCTATCCGATTGCATGGAGCCTGGACAGCCCCGTGGTTTTCCATGGACCTGAGGGCAATGAAACAATCGATGAGACGGGTAGAATGACGGTGGCGGATAACTCATTCTGAATCGGACCAGACACGGGTTAGAGCTCAACGTCGAGCCTATCAAGTGGCGATAGCGACGGCGAAAAAGACTTTCTTCACTGCCTCTATTGCATCTGCAGAAAACAGCAGCAGGAGACTCTTTCAGGTGGTTCGCAGTTTAAGGGAACCACCTTTACCATCGGGGCCTTGTAAAGACCCCAAGATCTCCTGCAACGATTTTGCAAAGTTTTTTGCAGATAAAGTCGCTCGGATTTGGAAGGAGGTAGACACCACGGTGGGAGCAGGCCTGGGACGGGAGAGTGCTAGAGCCCTGTCTGGTCAAGTTGCATGGAATCAATTTCAATCCGTTACCCCCGAGGAAGTGGACAGGCTGCTTGGAGGCGTGAAACCAAACAACTGTCTCCTTGATCCTTGCCCATCCTGGCTAATAAAAGCAAGCCTGGAAGGGCTGGGCGATGGGCTCCGCGGGGTGGTGAATGCTTCCCTCTGTGAGGGAGCATTCCCAGACCCGCTTAAAGAGGCGGTCATTAAACCGTGTCTTTAAAAAAATTTTTTTAGACCCAGCCAGTATGACCAACCATTGCCCAGTCTCAAATCTTCCATTCTTGGGCAAGGTGATTGAGCGGGTGGTTGCTGAACAACTCCAAGCACGCCTGGAGGATGCAGACCATTTGGATCCCTTCCAATCAGGATTCAGGCCTCATCATGGGACTGAAACTGCCTTGGTCACGCTGGTTGGTGATTTCCGGTGGGCTAGGGACATAGGTGTAAGCTGTTTCCTAGTTCTGCTGGATCTCTCAGCGGCTTTTGATACAATCAATCATGACATCCTTCTGGAACGTCTAGAGGGGCTGGGAGCTGAGGGCATTGTTATACAGTGGTTCTGCTCCTTCCTCCTGGGCCGTGTCCAGAAAGTGGTGTTGGGGGATGAGTGTTCAGACCCCTGGCCCCTCACTTGTGGGGTGCCTCAGGGTTCCATCCTCTCCCACATGCTTTTCAACATCTACATGAAGCCGCTGGGAGAGATCATCAGGGGGTTTGGGCTGGGTGTCCATCAATATGCGGATGATACCCAGCTCTACCTCTCTTTCAAATCATAACCAGTGAAGGCAGTGAAGGTCCTGTGTGAGTGTCTGGTGGTGGTTGGAGGATGGATGGTGACTAACAAATTGAGGTTGAATCCTGACAAGACAGAAGTACTGTTCTTGGGGGACAGGGGGCAGGCTGGGGTGGAGGACTCCCTGGTCCTGAATGGGGTAACTGTGCCCCTGAAGGACCAGGTGTGCAGCCTGGGAGTCATTTTGGACTCACAGCTGTCCATGGAGGCGCAGGTTAATTCTGTGTCCATCTGGTAAGCAGGCTGAGACCCTACCTGTCTGCAGACTGTCTCGCCAGAGTGGTGCATGCTCTAATTATCTCTCGCTTGGACTACTCCAAAGCACTCTACGTGGGGCTACCTTTGAAGGTGACTACAACTAATCCAGAATGTGGCAGCTAGACTGGTGACTGGGAGCAGACGCAGAGACCATACAACACCAGTATTGAAAGACCTACATTGGCTCCCAGTACGTTTCTGAGCACAATTCAAAGTGTTGGTGCTGAACTTTAAAGCCCTAAACGGCCTCCGTCCAGTATTCCTGAAGGAGCGTCCTCACCCCCGTCGTTCTGCCCAGACACTGAGGTTCAACTCTGGATACTGATAGTAATCATTTTTAAAAGGAAGACCATGCTCTGCCTAGATTCCAAACATGGATTGAACCACTCTGTGATTGATGCAATAACATCCTTCTTAGCATATCTGCATGAGATGGATTCAAAATGTCCCTATAGTTTTGCGGACTGGTCATTTTTTTTTTGCACCAACTGATATACCCAGGCAAGGTAATTCTAGTGACTGCGGTCCTTTCACATGTACCATTGCACATCTAATTGCTTCTGATGCCCAAATACAGTTCACACAAAAGGATATGGCTGCCATTAGACCCTGGATTGCTAAAGAAATAATACAGTACAGTGGGAAAACCTATCATGAAGGACAAGACAAAATATTTTCAACTGGAAATTGCTCCCAATAAAAGACAAATCTCGAAAGAGAGTCACATTACTGTGTCTAGATCATGCCCAGAGGGATGGAAGGATACACTAACCTATTGCTTAAATATTTTACCTTCCTTGTTTGAAGACCACTGGTCACTATGTTTTTTGAAGGAAGGGTGCAGGAGGCCCATTGGTGACCTATCTATGGTTTACTGTGAAGGAAACTGCAAGGACTGGTACCACTGCTTTTGCATAGGCATTGATTCGAAAGATCTTCAACAGGTTTTCGTGTGTCCAGATTGTCAATCCACTGTGGCCAAATAGATTTTGAAACTGCGAACTGTCATATTCCACAGGTTGGTATAATAGAGCAAAATCCAAACACATAGTTTTCATCATCATGGCAGGGATGGTCCTTTTCCATAGAATTCTTATTCATGGAGTTGGTTTTTATATCCTGCTTTTCTCTACCTTTAAGGAATCTCAAAGCGGCTAAAAATCTCCATTCCTTTCAACCCCCACAACAGACACCTTGTGAGGTAGGTCGGGCTGAGAGAGTTCAGAGAGAAGTGTGACTGGCCCAAGGTCACCCAGCAGACTGCATGTGGAGGAGCGGGGAAGCGAACCAGGCTCTTAACTACTACACCCCAGAAACGTACAGTATCTCTTAAAACTCTGCAGCAAGCTGTTCAATTCAGCCTCATAGTGATACTGATTTGCGGAGGGAGGGTTGGTGATGAACAAGATCTGTTCTTAGTTTCTGTGGCAGAAATTGGCCAAGTGCCTTTATAAACATTCAGCTTCTCAAATAGAACCCCATCATGAAACTCTCATGTGTACGTAGCTGTTGGAGGTGGAGGGCAGAGAAGGTGCTGGTCCTTACCTCCCTCCTCACAGCCCCATTATCAGTCGCCCAATGGATTGAATTTCAGGGCTTTTGTATGTAAAGGGCAAGCTTGTTCTTGTTTAGACTCTTTAAACTTGGGAACAGATATTTGGCTCCATGACCAAAAGGGTTAGCTTCTAGAGGACTGGAAAGATGATGGTTGTACCTCCCCTCAGCCCTAGCTCTGTTGAGTATTTTTTGTAATGAGACTGAGCGTTTGGGGCTGATGCTGTAGCATTCTTGTCTGGGGGGTTGGTGGAAAAACAGAAAAGTGACCCTCACCTAACTCTCCAATGCCCTTTGACAAGAATGCTGTAGGAAATATTGCTACCGTAAGCCCAAAGGGAGGCAAGCATTTGCTTCAGTTCACCCTGTTAATGGGAAAGCAAAAGCTACCTGTATGTGTGTGTCTGCTTTCAGGACTGATTTTATAACCCTCTTACATCAGGCCACATGGACACTAAAGGTGGCCCCATCATGCAGACTTGCCTATCCACACAGGGACCACCCTTTTTCTTTTATTCTGATACTGGATTTTAAGTTACACTAACATCTTTTAAAACAGCTGTCAGTATATCACACTGTATTGCACCTGCCTTCCAAAGGAACACATGGCTCTCCCCATGTAGTGGGTTAGGTTGAGAATGCTGATCCAAAGTGAACAGTAATTTTTACGGTAATTACAATCCTGCTTTCCCTTGTACCAGCTTACCTTGATTTCAATAAGGACTTTGAAAAGGTCCCCCATGATATTATTGCAAAAAAGCTAGTAAAATGTGGACTAGACAAAGCTACTGTTTGGTGGATTTGTAATTGGTTGATGGACCGAACCCAAAGAGTGCTCATCAGTGGCTCATCTTCATCCTGGAAATAAATGACTAGTGGGGTTCCACAAGGTTCTGTCCTGGGCCTGGTGTCATTCAATATGCTTATAAATGATTTGGATGATGGAATAGAGGGCATGCTAATCAAATTTGCAGATGATACCAAACTGGGAGGGGTTGCTAATACCCCAGAGGACAGGGTCAGAATTCAAAATGACCTGAATAGCCTGGAGAGCTGGGCCAAAACAAACAAAATGGAGTTCAATAGGGAGAAATGTAAGGTACTACACCTGGGTAGAAAAAATGAAATGCACAGATGGAGAACACTTGGCTTGACAACAGTACCTGTGAAAGGGATCTGGGAGTCTTAGCCAATGTGATTCTGGACTGCATCAATAGGAGTATAGTGTCTAGATCAAGCGAAGGAATGCTACCACTCTATTCTGGTTGGTCAGACCTCACCTGAAATAATGTGTCCAGTTCTCGGCACCACAGTTGAAGAAGGATATTGTCAAGCTGGAGCATGTCCAGAGGAGGGTGACCAAAATGTAAAAGGTCTGGAATCCAAGCCCTATGAGGAGAGACTTAGGGAGCTGGATTTGATTTGTTTAGTCTAGAGAAGAGAAGATTAAGGAGTGACATGATAGCCATGTTTAAATATTTGAAGGGATGTCATGTTGAAGAGGAAGCAAGCTTGTTTTCTGCTGTTCTAGAGACTAGGAAGCAGAATAATGGATTCCAACTCTGGGAAAAGAGATTCCACCTAAACATTAAGAAGAACTTTCTAACAGTTAGGGAAGTGGAATACGCCACGTCAGAGAGTGGTGGAGTCTCCTTCTTTGGAGGTTTTTACGTGGAGGCTGGCTGGCCATCTGTCAGGAGTGCTTTGCCTGTGTGTTGCAGCATGGCAGGGAATTGGACTAGATGGCCTTTGTGGTATTTTCCTGCTCTATGATTTTAAGATTCTATGACACTAGCTAGTACACCACACTGTTCCATTAGATAGATATTGTTGCTATTTTTTAAGCTAAAGATTATGTATAGCTGGCATCTATTAGTCTTTGAGCCAGCGTGATGTAGTGGTTAAGAGCGGTGGACTCGTAATCTGGTGAGCCGGGTTCGCTTCCCTGCTCCTCCACATGCAGCTCCTCACAGGGTGTCCGTTGTGGGGGAGGAAGGGAAAGGAGATTGTTAGCTGCTTTGAGACTCCTTAAGGGTGGCGCTGTGGTCTAAACCACAGAGCCTAGGGCTTGCCGATCAGAAGGCTGGCGGTTCGAATCCCCATGACGGGGTGAGCTTCCTTTGTTCGGTCCCAGCTCCTGCCAACTTAGCAGTTCGAAAGCACTTCAAAGTGCAAGTAGATTAATAGGTACCGCTCCGGCGGGAAGGTAAACGGCGTTTCCGTGCGCTGCTCTGGTTCGCCAGAAGCGGCTTAGTCCTGCTGGCCACATGACCTGGAAGATGTACGCCGGCTCCCTCGGCCAGTAACCTGAGATGAGCGCTGCAACCCCAGAGTGTCTGCGACTGGACCTAATGGTCAAGGGTCCCTTTACCTTTAAGGGGAGTGAAAGGCGGAATATCAAGTCCAAACTCTTCTTCCAAACTCTTTGTAATAGTGACATCCTATATAATAAAGAGCCTGTGTCCCTCTGTAGCTTTCCGTGTGTCACAGGAATTCGCAAGTGCGCGTGCGTTCCAGTGACACACGGATTGGACGACGGGAGAGCTGGGCAGCTGGGAGACAGAATCATGCCTGATTTCTTAGGGAGAAGCAAAACACTCTTGGGGTGTTAATGCTATGAACCCCTCCACTGTGGATGGAGGATTTGACCTGGCATGTGTAACAGAGACTTGGTTGGATGAGGCAGATGGGCCTGTCCTTGCCGCTGCTTGTCCACCAGGTTTCTCTTACGCACAGCAACCCAGGCCATCTGGGTGGGGAGGGGGGGGGGTTGCAGTGATTTTTAGGAAGTCATTAGTTTGCACCAGGCGCCCTATTGGGAAGACCCAGTTTTCTGAGTGCATGTTCTGGAAGTTGGGCAATAGGGGTAGTACAGGATTCCTTTTGGTGTACCGACCTCCCCGCTGCACCAAGGATTCCCTGCCCAAGCTGCTTCAGGTCATGGCGGATGTTCTCCTGGAGACACCTAGCTTGGTTGTCCTAGGGGATTTTAACATCCATGCCGACACGACCTTACAAGGGGCTGCTCGGGACTTCGTGGAAAGCATGGCCTCCATGGGGCTGTCCCTGAATAAGTCTGGCCCAACTCATAGCCGCGGACATGCCTTGGACCTGGTATTCACCTCTATGGATGTTGGTGATCTGACACTAAGTAAAAGCGAAACAAAAGAAGTGCCATGGTCAGATCACTTCCTGGTGCAACTGGACTTCTCCACGACCCTGCCCCTCTGCCGGGAGGTGGGACCAATTTGGATGGTCCGCCCCCGCCACTTAATGGATCCAATTGGCTTCCAGAGAGTGGTAGGGGATGTTTTATCCCATGTTGATGGCCTTTCAGCTGATTCCCTGGTGGCCAGCTGGAATGTGGAGTTAACCAGGGCTATTGACTGTCTGGCTCCGAAGCGCCCTCTCCGATTGCATGGAGCCCGGACAGCCCCGTGGTTTTCCCCAGAGCTGAGGGCGATGAAACAGTCGCTGAGACGGCTAGAGCGCCGGTGGCGGAAAACTCATTCTGAATCAGACCGGACACGGGCTAGAGCTCAACTTCGAGCCTACCAAGTGGCAATGGCAACGGCGAAGAGGACCTTCTTCACCGTTTCTATTGCATCTGCAGAAAACAGCAGCAGGAGACTCTTCCAGGTGGTTCGCAATTTAGCAGAACCACCTTCGTCATCGGGGTCTGGTAGGGACCCCAAGATCTCCTGCAATGCTTTTGCAAAGTTTTTTGCAGATAAAGTCGCTCAGATTCGGAAGGAGGTAGACTCCACCGTGGGAGCAGGGCCGGGGCAGGAGAGTGCCAGAGCCCTGTCTAGTCATGTTTTATGGGATCAATTCCAATCTGTTACTTCCGAGGATGTGGACAGGCTGCTTGGACGAGTGAAACCGACCACCTGTCTTCTTGATCCTTGCCCATCCTGGCTAATAAAAGCTAGCTGGGAAGGGCTGGGCGATGGGCTTCGCGGGGTGGTGAATGCTTCCCTCTGCGAGGGAGTATTCCCAGACCTGCTGAAAGAGGCGGTCATTAAACCGCTTCTTAAAAAAACATCTTTAGACCCGGCCATTATGGCCAACTATCGTCCAGTCTCAAATCTACCATTCTTGGGCAAGGTGATTGAGCGGGTGGTTGCTGAACAACTCCAAGCACGCCTGGAGGATGCGGACCATTTGGATCCCTTCCAGTCGGGGTTCAGGCCTCATCATGGGACTGAAACTGCCTTGGTCGCACTGGTTGATGATCTCCGGCGGGCTAGGGACAAAGGTGAGAGCTGTTTCCTAGTTCTGCTGGATCTCTCAGCGGCCTTTGACACCATCGACCATAACATCCTTCTGGACCGTCTCGAGTGGTTGGGAGCTGGGGGCACTGTTATACAGTGGTTCCGCTCCTTCCTCCTGGGGTGGGTCCAGAAAGTGGTGGTGGGGGATGAGTGTTCAGACCCCTGGGCTCTCACTTGTGGGGTACCTCAGGGTTCCGTCCTCTCCCCCATGCTTTTTAATATCTATATGAAGCCGCTGGGAGAGATCATCAGGGGGTTTGGGCTGGGTGTCCATCAATATGCAGATGACACCCAGCTCTACCTCTCTTTCAAATCAGAACCAGTGAAGGCGGTGAAGGTCCTGTGTGAGTGCCTGGAGGCAGTTGGAGGATGGATGGCGGCTAACAGATTGAGGTTGAATCCTGACAAGACAGAATTACTGTTTTGGGGGGACAGGAGGCGGGCGGGTGTGGGGGACTCCCTGGTCCTGAATGGGGTTACTGTGCCCCTGAAGGACCAGGTGCGCAGCCTGGGAGTCATTTTGGACTCACAGCTGTCCATGGAGGCGCAGATCAATTCTGTGTCCAGGACGGCTATCTACCAGCTCCATCTGGTATGCAGGCTGAGACCCTACCTGCCCGCGGACTGTCTCGCAAGAGTGGTGCATGCCCTAGTTATCTCCCGCTTGGACTACTGCAATGCGCTCTACGTGGGGCTACCTTTGAAGGTGACCCGGAAACTGCAATTAATCCAGAATGTGGCGGCTAGACTGGTGACTGGGAGTGGCCGCTGGGACCACATAACACCGGTCCTGAGAGATCTACATTGGCTCCCAGTACGTTTCCGAGCACAATTCAAAGTGTTGGTGCTGACCTTTAAAGCCCTAAACGGCCTCGGTCCTGTATACCTGAAGGAGCGTCTCCACCCCCATCGTTCAGCCCAGACACTGAGATCCAGCGCCGAGGGCCTTCTGGCGGTTCCCTCCCTGCGAGAAGCAAAGCTACAAGGAACCAGACAGAGGGCCTTCTCGGTAGTGGCGCCCTCCCTGTGGAACACCCTTCCAGCAGATGTCAAGGAAATAAGCAACTATCCTATTTTTAAAAGACATCTTAAGGCAGCTCTGTTTAGGGGAGTTTTTAATATTTAATGCTGTATGGTTTTAACATTTGACTGGAAACCGCCCAGAGTGGCTGAGGAAACTCAGCCAGATGGGCGGGGTAAAAATAATAAAGTATTATTATTAATTATTATGCCTGAAACTCTGAAGAGCACGGACTTACATCATCTAACTTCAAAGCGTGGAGCTGCGGGACTGTGTGGAGACCGCGATCAATTCTTTCAAGGAAAAAAGACTTGGCACATTGGAGAAGCTTCAAATTGTGAGTAAAAATTAAACATTGGACTAAATTAGAAGCCGCAAGGGATTTAAAAAACGGAAGTCGGTCCCTTGACGTTTGAAAAAAAAGAAACAGCGAAAGAGGAAATCTTAAGCTAATGGAAATAAGATACAGAAAGGAAACTTCTGTAACAGAGCCTGGAAGGAATGTTTGTTACAATTAATAACTTTAAGGAAAAAGTTACTTTCTTTCCCCGGGTCTTGGGGAACTGGAGCTAAGAAAATAATATGGAAACTATGGGAATACAAATATCCTAGGGCAGAAAAGATAAAGTTGTTTTTGACCTTGGAAATGGCGGAGATGTCTGAACAGACTATGATAAAACTGTTGGAAATGCTACATGAGATTCAGGACACTCTCAGACCTTACAGCCAAAGATCAGACAACTTTGACAACAATGAGTGCTCTATGCCAGATGTCCAGGAAATAAAGAGGCTGGAAAATAAACAATTATGTCAACCCACGGATTGTAAAGCAGCTGGACGATCGGCCCAAAAGAAGATGCATAAGAAGAAGGGCAAAGTGGTTGGACTGTTGAGAAAAAAAGGTGCACGGATTGCAAGGAAATATGAGAAAAAGAGGAGAACAACTAGACTTGGCAGTAAGAAGATCAAAAAGCATGCAGAATACGAAGCCAAAGTGCAAAACATGAAAAGACTGAGCCCGGCGAGGAGGGAAAACCAGTGGGAATGGGTGGCATCAAGACAGGGGATGGGGTGAAGGAGACTTTTACTCGAATTGGACTATAATTCTGGTTTCTGGGAACAATGATATATGGAAATGACGAAGAGGCATAGGGAATACAGATGATTAATAATTTAAGATGATTAGAAAAGTGAAGATGATGGCTAAAGACTTTAAGACCAAGGGGAAGGAGGGAGGAAGGTATTATTTGAATTTAAAAATTATATTAGGGTATAAAGACAGTGGAAAAGGAATTAAGGAAATTGCAGAAGTAATAGAAATGCTTAGGTTGAAAGGTAGGAGTAGTGAGATATTATTTTAAAATACAGGATGTAATAAAAATTGCAGTATGAATCTGTCTAAGAGGGTTATGAGATTTTAAAATGAATTCAACAGAGAAAGACTTGGGGAAGTCAAATAAAAATATGATAAGTAAGAAGATAGATTCTGGCCCAGGAAGTGGGCCAGGCCTAAGCAATGATATGAAAAAAGATATAAGGTTAAATGTACAATGATTATATTTACCCCTGTGAGAGGGGGGGGGAAAGGATTTAAGCTTCCCAAGGTGAGAGGCAGGGAAGAATGAAAATTTAACCTATATGTATGTAATGTGCTTTTAAAAATTGTAAAATCCAATAAAATTCTTTAAAAAAAAGAAAAAGAAAAGAAACTCTGAAGGCTCAGTTTGTATATATGTATAATTAAGCCATATATCATGAAAACACCAAAGTCTCCACTGCCCCTCATTCCAAGGAAACCAAACCCTGGGTACCGTAAGTGCCTGGAACCCCTGGAATCTCACACCACTTGGAGATTGGGGTGGTATTCAACAACCCAAAGCCCTAAACAGCTTTAAAACTGTTTAAAAGTGCTTAAAACAGCACCTCTTCCAGCACCAAGCATCTTAGGTTCTACAACCAGCAGGAAATACCTTATTGTGGTACCTCTGCTGGCCGCTGCCTAGCTGATGTTGACACAACCTTCTCAAGCTTTTGATGGTTGAAAGATACTTTTCTTGGCAACCTCAGACCCTCCAAGTGTCTCTATTTTCCTGTGACTTCCCTGATTTAGAGAAGCTGTCACAGTTTCTGAATTGATCCCAGAATGTCCCACTTTTCCTTAGGATGCCCCTATTTTCATTGAAGAAATGTTGGAGGATATGGAATTATCTGACACCCGAACCCTCTGAAGGCAATCCTGTATAGGGAAGTTTTTTTAAAAACATGCTTAATGTTTTATTCTGTTTTTATATATGTTGGAAACTGGGACAACCCAGTAAGATGTGTGGGGTATAAATAGTAGAATTATCATTATGGAATGGGACGTCCCTATTTTCACCAGAGAAATGTGGGAGGGTGTGCAACCTTGAAAGCATTAGCTCTGAGGGGATGTGTTTTCAGCTAAAAAACAGACGTATGATCTGGCAGGTTTGACTTGTGAGAAAAAGTGAGCAGTCTGACCGGTCCCATTAAACCTATTCAAATCAGCCCTGAATCTTTTTAGAATAAGAGCTGTAGCTCACTGCTAGAGCATCTGCACTGCATGTAGAAGGTCCCAGGTTCAATCCTCAGACTCTTCAGGTAGCGCTGGGAGAAAGACACCTGCCTGAAACTCTGAAGAGCAGCTGCCAGTCTGTGTCAACAATTGTGGAGTTCGGGCTTTCAAATTTCAGCTGTGCCCTGTGCAATGCCAAAATTAGGTGCCCCCCTTGGATTCTGGGCAGCGGGTGGCGCTGTGGGTTAAACCACAGAGCCTAGGGCTTGCTCATCAGAAGGTCGGCGGTTTGAATCCCTGCGGCGGAGTGAGCTCCCGTTGCTCGGTCCCTGCTCCTGCCCACCTAGCAGTTCGAAAGCCTTTTTCAGTGGAATTTAAACTCCCCCCCCCCCGCCCCTACATGAGATGGTGCATTCTGCTCAATTAAATTACATAATAAGGAAAACAGCAATGTGTGTGTGCAATTTGATGAAGTTATTTTGCAGATCTCTGTATTCAACTCTGTGAAAATGTTGCTATCTGTGTCCAGTGGCAGCATCTGGCTTGACAGGTGCCTCTTTATATCTTGTATCCTATATAATAATCTTGAAGTGTCCCTGCGTCCACCAGCAATTTTCTGTGTGTCACGGAAGTAAATTCTGCGCATGACACACGCGGACGCAGGGATTGGCCAGCGGACAGGAAGTGACGGCCGCCCGCCCGCCTCCCTCACAGCCCCGCCGGAGGACGGCCGGCCCGGCCTGGAGGCAGCGGCAGCGAGGAGAACGAGGAGCCCGGGCCAGGCCGTGGCGGCGGCGCCGGGGCCTCGGGCAACCAGCTCGCCCTGGCGCTGCTGCTCCTGCTCCTGCTACCTTTGAAGGTGACTACAACTAATCCAGAATGTGGCAGCTAGACTGGTGACTGGGAGCAGACGCAGAGACCATACAACACCAGTATTGAAAGACCTACATTGGCTCCCAGTACGTTTCTGAGCACAATTCAAAGTGTTGGTGCTGACCTTGAAAGCCCTAAACGGCCTCGGTCCTGTATACCTGAAGGAGCGTCTCCGCCCCCACCGTTCAGCCCGGACACTCAATCCATTCTTGAGGTGGTAGAGTCGGCTGCAAACCTCTCGGGGTCCTTCGGCCTCCTGGTAGCAGAACTGCCTGAACTGCTGGCTCTGCAAATCTGAGCGGAGGGTGTCCTCCTCACCCAGGATCTTCTGCACTGAATTTTCCCAGAATCCCCCACGGCTCCCAGTGTTTATGACATGGCCTCTTCCTGCTTCAGGGCCAGCCGAGTCTGGCTCATCCATCTGGGCTCTCAGAAAACCTCCAAGAGATCAGAAGGAAGCCCTTGTTCTTCTGCCCAGTTCCGTCTGTCCAAATTAGATGTGATACCAAATTCTGCAAAGCAAAGAAGAGAGAGGTTCCCTGAGCAAGTGCAGATGACTCTTGCTTAGAACCAGGGTAAAAATTCCACCACAGCCCAGACACTATGCCCCCCCTACCTTTTTTTTAAAGGAAGAAGGAGTAGAACCCAACTTTTTTAGTATAATCAGCCATGGCAAAATCCAAAATCAAAACGACTAGAATACCTATATTACGCAAATCCACTTGAAAAAACACGTAAACGTAATAGGTGAAACAGGGAATATCCAGGTATTGCATTTTGTACACACTGGGTTTGGTGGTTAACTGAATAAGCTATATTTTAATATGTTATGTCACGATGTTGACTTTGACGTTATGAGAAGCTGTATCTAATTTTGAGAGGTAAAGGCAAAGGGACACCTGACTGTTAGGTCCAGTCGCAGACGACTCTGGGGTTGCAGCGCTCATCTCACTTTCTTGGCCGAGAGCCGGCGTACAGCTTCCGGGTCATGTGGCCAGCATGACTAAGCCGTTTCTGGTGAAACAGAGCAGCGCACAGAAACGCCGTTTACCTTCCCGCTGCAGCGGTTCCTATTTATCTACTTGCACTTTGACATGCTTTCAAACTGCCAGGTTGGCAGGAGCTGGGACTGAGCAACGGGAGCTCCTCCCATCGTGGGGATTCAAACCGCCGACCTTCTGATCGGCAAGCCCTAGGCTCTGTGGTTTAGACCACAGCGCCACCCGTGTTCCCGTTTTTTTGAGAAGTAGTTTCTAGTAAATAACGTTACAATTGTTATTATACAGCCTATCACGTTCATGTGTTTTTTGTCTGTTTTCAACAAATCAAGCCAGGCCCGTGATTGAACGAGTACAATTTGCATCCCAGGCTAGAGTGGGGGTCCTAATCCTGGGGTCCTCTAGGGCTGCTCTCCCTCCCTTCCCCACTTCAGTCCACATTTCTTTCCTGCTTCATTTTCTAGCACTGGGAATCTCCAATGTATTCAAGACAAGCTACAGGGGTGGGGAGCCCTTTTCTTTGCTCTTAGGGCCAGATCCAACCCCCCAAGGGCCAAGTGGGTGATGCCAAAGAATAGCTCTAAAAAGTGAGTAAAGTAGGACTCATCTTCTTTCTGTGACTGTAAGTTGTTTTAAGTTCCAGTTAAAGGTATCTGAAGAAGTGTGCATGCACACGAAAGCTCATACCAAGAACAAACTTAGTTGGTCTCTAAGGTGCTACTGGAAGGATTTTTTTGTTTTATTTTGTTTTGTTTTAAGTTGTTTTTGATAGTGTGTTTTAATGTGGTAATCTGCCCTGCAGGTAATTAATGATGATGATGTTACATGACTTAACCCCCCCACAGCCAGATATGCTTGGTGGTCCTCCGGGGTCCAACATGGTCACTTGAGGCTCAGTGGCCTCAGTGACTAGGAGTGTCCAGTTCCGGCCAGCTGACCAGCCACAGTGGGACAGAGATGACAGGGCTGCGGGACTCCCCGGGTCACATGGCATTCTTGCAATGCCCTGTAGGTGGGCATTTCCTTCGCAAAGAAAGACAGAGAGTTTGCCCTTTGCCTTCTCCCCAATGCTAGGGGGGTCCCCCATGCATGAGCTGAACAGCCCCCTTCCCATGCGCCCCTCCTGCAGCCCTGGGACCCCCTTCTCCCCAGTGCACCCTAAGTGGGGAGAGAGAGGAGACTCACCACGTCCCAGGAGGCGCCACCCAGGCAGAAGGGACTCTCAAAATAAGCCCCCCTTCCCCTTGCAGGAAGGCGCTGGAGGACCTCCCCCCCATCCAGCCCCGTTCCTTTTAACCCTTGGCAAGCCGAGCGCACCAAGCCCACCCCTCTTTTCTCCAGGAGGGAAGCAGCGCATTGCTCACACTCAGCTTGGGGAAGATCAGCTGGCAGGGGAAAGGGCTGCGCCGCGAGCACAGCATCGAATCACAGCATCTTAGAGTTGCAACTTGGGACCCGGGGGTCATCTAGCCCAACCCCCTGCAAGGCACAATTCGCACGCTCAATGAAACCTCTCTGGGCGTGTGCAAAGGGCGGGGCTCCTCCCTGATTCATCCTTTTGAGAGCGGGGCTGAGCTCGGTGCGCTCGGCTTCGCAAGGGTTGCAAGGAACTGAGCTGGTTCCCTAGAGAGTAAAGGAAGGGAAGGAGGGATGGGACCCTCCCCTCCCAACAAAAGCCCCTCCCTCCCTCCCACTCTTTCCTGCAAGCGTTGGAAGCGGGTGGAGGTTTCTCCTGCCTCCCGTCCCGTGCAAGCGGCGGCGCCTCCTGGGATGCGGTGAGCCTCCTCTCTCCCCCCCCCTTTGGGAAAAAGGGGTCCCAGGGCTGCAGCGGGAGGGTGCATTGGGGGGGGGGTCTGGGAGAGGAGGGTCCTGCCCCCCTCAGGCCCTTGCAGAGCCAGGCAGAGGCCTGGGCCAGGTAGATAATGTGGCCCCCCTTTTTTTTTACCCTGGGGATATTCGATAAGTGTTTTAAATTTTAAATACATTTTACAATAAATACATTATTTTAATTATACAATTTGTAATAGTTCAAAAATGTATTTAAAAATCTATTTTTAAGTAGACAACTTTGACTATTATTTCTTATCTTCTTATTCTACTCTTAAAAAAGATGTATGCTTGTGAGAAAGCCACTCTTGCTCGTAAGCCACTATTTCTTTAAAAAACATGCTTTCCACCAAATTTTATCCTCATTGAGCTATATGTACTCCTCGGGTGTAAGTAATATTCCTGGCCTAGTCAACAAAATTTTAAACAAATGGCCACATCTTCATCAAATTTTCATCATTAAAAAAAAAAAAAATTAGCGATAAGAAAGCCAACACACTTATCATAGAATCATAGAATCATAAAATCATAGAGTTGGAAGAGACCACAAGGGCCATCCAGTCCAACCCCCTGCCAAGCAGGAAACACCATCAAAGCATTCCTGACAGGTGGCTGTCAAGCCTCTGCTTAAAGACCTCCAAAGAAGGAGACTCCACCACACTCCTTGGCAGCAAATTCCACTGTCGAACAGCTCTTACTGTCAAGAAATTCTTCCTAATGTTTAGGTGGAATCTAAATTGTCGTTTGAATCCATTGCTCTGTGTCCGCTTCTCTGGAGCAGCAGAAAACAACCTTTCTCCCTCCTCTATATGACATCCTTTTATATATTTGAACATGGCTATCATATCACCCCTTAACCTTCTCTTCTCCAGGCTAAACATACCCAGCTCCCTAAGCCGTTCCTCATAAGGCATCGTTTCCAGGCCTTTGACCATTTTGGTTGCCCTCCTCTGGACACGTTCCAGCTTGTCAATATCCTTCTTGAACTGGGGTGCCCAGAACTGGACACAGTATTCCAGGTGAGGTCTGACCAGAGCGGAATACAGTGGTACTATTACTTCCCTTGATCTAGATGCTATACTCCTATTGATGCAGCCCAGAATTGCATTGGCTTTTTTAGCTGCTGCATCACACTGTTGACTCATGTCAAGTTTGTGGTCTACCAAGACTCCTAGATCCTTTTCACTTGTACTGCTCTCAAGCCAGGTATCACCCATCCTGTATTTGTGCCTTTCATTTTTTTTGCCCAAGTGTAGTACTTTACATTTCTCCCTGTTAAAATTCATCCTGTTTGCCTTGGCCCAGTTCTCTAATCTGTTCAGGTCATTTTGAAGTGTGATCCTGTCCTCTGGGGTATTAGCCACCCCTCCCAATTTGGTGTCATCTGCAAACTTGATCAGGATGCCCTCAAGCCCATCATCCAAGTCATTGATAAAGATGTTGAATAAGACTGGGCCCAAGACAGAACCCTGTGGCACCCCACTAGTCACTTCTCTCCAGGATGAAGAGGAGGGAGAACTTATCTTTAAGTTACGCGTGGTTTAAATTTTTGGCAAACAAGATTTCAAACAAAAACTCATCAACTTTTAACAGCATGAAAAACATGGCCCACCATGTGAAAAACACTTGACTTGACTAAGACCTTACTTGCTTACTGAGGGCGTAGTCACAATCCCTCACCTCTCCAACACAACCAGAGAGCGCTATTAGCAGGTTGAAACGCACCACCCTCCCGCCCTTCGCGTTTTCTGTTTTCCCCCCTGATTTTTTACATTCACCTCAGGTGAGCGATTGTGAATATGCTGACCGAGGCCCCCTTTGGAATCGGAGGCCCGGGCCAAGTGGCCCATATGGCCCACCCTCTGTCTGGGCCTGGCCCCCCCTCCTTCCTCTCTGCAGAGCTTGGTCTTCCTTTGGAGGCGACGCTGCTTGCCGCTTGGCGTCAGGAAGAAAAGGCAGCCAGCAAATAACCCCGTTTCAGGTTTAGGAAAACATTTGCAGAGATTGCAGCCAGGTGGAAACCTTGGGACCTCCTGACCAGCTCCCCTCCCCATACCTCTGGGTCCTTGCAACTCCCAGAATCCCACAGGAAAGGTTTGGGGTCCTGGAAACACATGTCTCTGGGGTCAGAGGCCTTGGCAAAGAGGGGAAGGAGCCAGGGGGGCCTCTGTGGGGAGGGTATTCCCCAGCCAAGGAACTCCCACCAGGTTGCCCTTTCTGGGGCCCCCTGCCCCCCAAAACACAAGTGGGCTAAAGCTACTAAGAGGACCCCCTCTGCCAACCTTCCCACCCAAGAGGGTCTGTAGGGAAGGAGGCGGTTCTTCAGATATGGGGTGAACCCAGAGTCTAAGTGAACCCTCATGTGAACACCTTCAGTTGAATGGACAACCAATACAGCTGTTTTAAAACCAGAATATTGGGATGTTTAGCTCAGTGTTTCCCAACCTTGTGCCTCCAGATGTTTTGGGACTACAACTCCCATCATCCCTCGCTAGCAAGACCAGTGGTCAGGGATGATGGGAATTGTAGTCCAAAAACATCTGGAGGCACAAGGTTGGGAAACACTGGTTTAGCTGGTGATATCACCAGACATCGCCCAGCCCTAAAAATGATGCCAGACTTGTTAGAAAAGGTACTTGATGATGCCGTCAATATTAATCTTTTTAAAAGCTTGAACTTTGAATTATAGGATTTTAATTCTATAATTGGGCCCAGTCTTATTTAACATCTTTATCAATGACTTGGATGATGGACTTGAGGGCATCCTGATCAAGTTTGCAGATGACACCAAATTGGGAGGGGTGACTAGTACCCCAGAGGACAGGATCACACTTAGAAAATTGGGCCAAAGCAAACAAGATGATTTTTAACAGGGAGAAATGTAAAGTACTACACTTGGGCAAAAAAAAACGAAAGGCACAAATACAGGATGGGTGACACCTGGCTTAAGAGCAGTACATGTGAAAAGGATCTAGGAGTCTTGGTAGACCACAAACTTGACATGAGTCAACAGTGTGATGCAGCAACTCAAAAAGCCAATGCAATTCTGGGCTGCATCCATAGGAGTATAGCATCTAGATCAAGGGAAGTAATAGTACCACTGTATTCCGCTCTGGTCAGACCTCACCTGGAATACTGTGTCCAGTTCTGGGCACCCCAGTTCAAGAAGGATACTGACAAGCTGGAACGTGTCCAGAGGAGGGCAACCAAAATGGTCCAAGGCCTGGAAACGATGCCTTATGAGGAACGGCTTAGGGAGCTGGGTATGTTTAGCCTGGAGAAGAGAAGGTTAAGGGGGGATAGGATAGCCATGTTCAAATATATAAAAAGATGTCATATAGAGGAGGGAGGGAGAAAAGTCGGACACAGAGCAATGGATTCAAACTACAAGAAAGAAGATTCCACCTCAACATTAGAAAGAACTTCCTGACAGTGGAATTTGCTGCCAAGGAGTGTGGTGGAGTCTCCTTCTTTGGAGGTCTTTAAGCAGAGGCTTGACAGCCACCTGTCAGGAATGCTTTGATGGTGTTTCCTGCTTGGCAGGGGGTTGGACTGGATGGCCCTTGGGGTCTCTTCCAACTCTAGGATTCTATGATTCTAATAATAATATTCATAATGATTCCTGCTTGGCAGGGGGTTGGACTGGATGGCCTTGGGGTCTCTTCCAACTCTAGGATTCTAGGATTCTAATAATAATATTCATAATGATTCCTGCTTGGCAGGGGGTTGGACTGGATGACCCTTGTGGTCTCTTCCAATTCTATGATTCTAATAAAATAATAAGAATAATAGAATGATGTATTTCCTTTGTAGGATTAACACCTTTAATTAGGACTGACAGAACTTAGTAGAGGACCAAAGGATTCCTTCCGATCTCTTGGAGGCTTCCTGGGAACACAGATTTGATGAGCAAGACTCAGCTGGCCCTGAAGCAGGAAGAGGCCATGTCATAAACACTGGGAGCAGTGGAGGCAGAAGATCCTGGGTGAGGAGGACATTCTCTGCTCAGATGTTCAGGCAGTTCTGCTACCAGGAGACTGAAGAACCCCGAGAAGTTTGCAGCCGACTCTACCACCTTTGCCATCAATGGCTGAAGCCAGAAAGGCACACGAAAGCTCAGATGCTGGACCTGGTGATCCTGGAGCAGTTCCTGGCTGTCCTTCCACTGGAGATGGAGATCTGGGTGAGGGCATGTGGAGCGGAGACCAGTTCCCAGACTCCGCTCGGATAGAGCAGCCTGGGGTCCGGCTGCTGAGGACGTACCCGGGGCCGCGGAGCCAAGCTGGGCTGAGGCGGCTGCCCCCTCCCGCCCCCTGGATCTCGCCCCCGGTGGACAGGAAGCGCTTCTTCAGCAGCAGCAGCTGCTCCTCCTTCGAAGAGGCGGCCTCCTCTTCCTCCTTCGGAGACCCGAGTTACCTGCCCTCCAGGAGGGTCCAAGAGACCAAGAGGCAGGAAAAGGCCTCTGCTGCCCCCCCTTCCTCCGAAGACTCCGCTCGGATAGAGCAGCCTGGGGTCCGGCTGCTGAGGACGTACCCGGGGCCGCGGAGCCAAGCTGGGCTGAGGCGGCTGCCCCCTCCCGCCCCCTGGATCTCGCCCCTGGTGGACAGGAAGCGTTTCTTCAGCAGCAGCAGCTGCTCCTCCTTCGAAGAGGCGGCCTCCTCTTCCTCCTTCGGAGACCCGAGTTACCTGCCCTCCAGGAGGGTCCAAGAGACCAAGAGGCAGGAAAAGGCCTCTGCTGCCCCCCCTTCCTCCGAAGACTCCGCTCGGATAGAGCAGCCTGGGGTCCGGCTGCTGAGGACGTACCCGGGGCCGCGGAGCCAAGCTGGGCTGAGGCGGCTGCCCCCTCCCGCCCCCTGGATCTCGCCCCTGGTGGACAGGAAGCGTTTCTTCAGCAGCAGCAGCTGCTCCTCCTTCGAAGAGGCGGCCTCCTCTTCCTCCTTCGGAGACCCGAGTTACCTGCCCTCCAGGAGGGTCCAAGAGACCAAGAGGCAGGAAAAGGCCTCTGCTGCCCCCCCTTCCTCCGAAGACTCCGCTCGGATAGAGCAGCCTGGGGTCCGGCTGCTGAGGACGTACCCGGGGCCGCGGAGCCAAGCTGGGCTGAGGCGGCTGCCCCCTCCCGCCCCCTGGATCTCGCCCCTGGTGGACAGGAAGCGTTTCTTCAGCAGCAGCAGCTGCTCCTCCTTCGAAGAGGCGGCCTCCTCTTCCTCCTTCGGAGACCCGAGTTACCTGCCCTCCAGGAGGGTCCAAGAGACCAAGAGGCAGGAAAAGGCCTCTGCTGCCCCCCCTTCCTCCGAAGACTCCGCTCGGATAGAGCAGCCTGGGGTCCGGCTGCTGAGGACGTACCCGGGGCCGCGGAGCCAAGCTGGGCTGAGGCGGCTGCCCCCTCCCGCCCCCTGGATCTCGCCCCTGGTGGACAGGAAGCGTTTCTTCAGCAGCAGCAGCTGCTCCTCCTTCGAAGAGGCGGCCTCCTCTTCCTCCTTCGGAGACCCGAGTTACCTGCCCTCCAGGAGGGTCCAAGAGACCAAGAGGCAGGAAAAGGCCCCTGCTGCCCCCCTTCCTCCGAAGACTCCGATTTCCTGCCCCCCGGCAGGAAGGCCCGGCTGCGCAAAAAGCCCACTTGTCGGAAATCTTGCATCAGCGGATCCAATACCAGTCGATGGGGACAAAGAGGGGACAAAGAAGACTCTCTTTCCTCATCAATCCTGTCTCCAGAGTGCTCCTTCTCCCCACAAGAATGTGCTCATTCTCCCCACAAGAAAAAGGTCATCCTGTCTGAGGTGGAAAGTTTAAGCGACAGCCTTGCCAGTGTTTCCCTTCTTTCCGTGACGGAGACTCCCAAGACCCCCTCCACTCAAAGCTGGGCTACTCTATATCCCCTTCCTCCTCTATGGTCCTGCTGTCACCCACGACCTCTTCTGCCACATCAGAGATGGTTCTAACAGATGAGGAAAAAGTCTACCAGGAATGCCATCAGAACGGCCCCATCTCCTTTGAGGAATGCATCACCCCTGATAAGATGCAGAAGTGTGAGAAAATTGGAGAAGGTGTCTTTGGGGAAGTGTTCAGGACAGAAGGTGAAAGGGGTCTCACAGTTATAAAAATAATCCCCATTGAAGGGAGCGACCAAGTCAACGGAGAACCTCAGAAGAGCTTCGGTGAGATCTTACCTGAGATCATCATTTCAAAAGAGCTCAGCCTTTTGGCAGATGAGGAGGTTCAGCAAACGTCTGGGTTTATCAGCTTGCATTCCGTTCACTGTGTCCAGGGCAGCTACCCTGACCATCTCCTGGCTGCCTGGGATGAATACCACAGGTTGAAAGAGTCTGAAAACGACCGGCCAGACTTCTTTGGAGACCGGCAGCTCTTTGTGGTCTTGGAGTTTGAGTATGGAGGCATGGACCTGGAATACATGCGGAACCGGCAGCTGACCTCTGTGCTGGCCGCCAAGAGCATATTGCACCAAGTCACGGCTTCGCTGGCCGTGGCTGAGGAAGCTTTGCACTTTGAGCACCGAGATCTCCACTGGGGCAATGTGCTGGTGAAGACAACCACCTTAAAGGAGGTGAGCTTTACGTTGAATGGGGAGACCCACACTCTCCCCACTCATGGCATCCTTGTCAACATTATTGACTACACCTTCTCCAGGCTGGAGAGGGATGGGTTAACTGTGTACTGTGACCTCTCCACTGATGAGGAGATCTTCCAAGGCAGAGGTGACTATCAGTTTGACATTTACAGGCAGATGAGAGAGGAGAACGCAAACAGCTGGGCTGACTACTTCCCCCACAGCAACGTCTTGTGGCTTCACTATTTAGCAGACAAATTTCTGAAAGAGGTGTCTTACAAAAGGAGGTCTACAACTTCCTCCTTGAAACAAGCACTGAAGCAGCTCAAGCTGTTCTCTAAAGAGGTTCTCAGCTTCAAGTCTGCCACAGATTTGCTGAACACAAGCAATTTTTTTCAGTGACTAAACTGAGCCATGTGGCTGTCGAACGGTGAAACTTTCAGGTGCTATTGTAAGCACGCAGGTATTTCTTATGATTTATGTATATAATTAAAGATAAGGTGTTTTTTCTCAACTTTTAGTTTCACTTTTGGTCGATTTTTTAAAAAAAATGGTTTTGTCTAATAAAGATGTCCATGCAAATCCCTGGTATTTTATGGCCTTGGCTTTTCCAGTTCTGTCCTCTTCCTGCTGTCATGTGGACACTGTTACCCATATTTTAAACCCCCTCCTCTAAAGCATAAAATCAAATGATCTCATGATAACAAAGAACTGTTGAATTGCATAAATACATGAAACATCCTAGCGTACACAAACACCTTTCTGCATTCATGTCAGAGACCTCGCTGGAGAACTACCATTATGTTTTGTTCAATCAGCAGGACCTGTTTCCACATAATGGGCTTAAAATAGGGGCAAATGCATGCTTAATGACAGGTCTGGTTTTTTGACTTTTCCTCATGGGAGGCCCCCTACCTTCTCTTCTCCAGGGGTTCCCCCGCCTCACATCTCTGGTTTGGCACTTCATAATTTTGCACCTACCTACACTAATCTTTCATACCAAGTTCTTATTATGAACTTAAATAAGTATTTATTAAACCACACATTTCCTCCCACTCTGTGCTTCTCATGGTTGTGATGTATTGATAAAAATAAAGTGACAGTCTGGTTAAATTTGACGCTCAGGGAATCTAATGTGGAAGGATTTCAGAGATTCTACTGAACACCTCTGTGAAACAGCAGAACGTGCACATGTCGACAGCCTCCATGCAGTTGACTCAAGTCAGTGTGAAAAGGTTGCTGGGCCTTAGGCCAAGCCAGACTCCTGTCCCTCCTTTGGAGGTGAATAATTTAATGCAACAATGGGGAACTGGATTTGGTCACCAGACTAGTCCTTCTCTCCCCCACCCCCTGCTGGCTAGGTTTGGCAGGGCTGCCCAACTCTCAGTCACCTGACAATCCCAATGACATCAGATGACCATTTTCAGCCATGTGGCTTGGAATTAAGCTGTGTGGGTGCAAACCCCAATGATTAGCTACATTTGGGAGCTTGCAAACCCCATTTTGGCCCCATGATGTCTACTACTGACCACACCTGCTATGTTATCAGGTGTAGGACAGGTGGACATTTGTCCAAAATGACCTTCTGGGCAAAATGAGGATTGGTGGACCATAAGGCTCATGAACCAGATATTTGTAGAGCAGAAGGTCCTAGGTTCAGTTCTTGCTGTCTCTAGTTAAAAGATCAGGTAGTAGATATTTATAGTCACAGGCAAAGTGGAAGGCTTTAAAAGATGATTAGATAAATTCATGAAGCATAAGACTTATCAAGCAACATTTGACCTCCGGTCTGCCGGGACCTCACTTGTTCTCCAGGGATTTTCAAATATTATAGGCAAAGGTCCTGAGATTAAATCTGCAGGCTCCCTTAGTACCCTTAGGTGCTGCTCATCAGGCCTGGAGATTTGAATTCATTTAAAGTAACTAGGTGTTCCCTTACCACCTCTTTTCCTATCTTGGGTTGCTGCTCTCTCCTTCCTTTGTTTATTCTGTTATCACCAAGTTGGGCACAGCTTTCCTTTTGGGTCAGAGGCAGAATGGGTGTTGAGCAGTTCCACCTTCTTTCTGTCACCCAACAATATTTCTCTGTCTTCTCCATGCAGAGGACCTCCCACTACTTGCTTGTTCTTCCTCTTGCTTCAAACATCGCAAAAGAACCCATTTTTATTATTTTTACTCTTCTTGCAAGTCTGAGCTGATTCTGTGCTTTTGCTCACATGACCTTCTCCCTGCAACTGTTGGCTCGTCATGTACTCTTCCTTCATTTGTGTATACTCTTTCCCCTTTCTTCCATTTCTTATACATGTCATTCTTAAATCTTAGCTCATTTGTAAGCTCCTTATGCAGCCACACCAGTCTCTTTAAATGCTTCCCACTTTTCTCTCCTGTTGCAATTGTCTGCATTTCTGCCTTCCAATTTTTCACCTTTAAGAAACTCTCATCTATCTTGGACTCACTTCTTTTGAGTATTTCTGACCATGGGATCTCAACCCAGTAGTTCCTTCGGCTTATTGAAATCAGCCTTCTTAAAGTCCAGAATGCTTGTCCAACTACACTCAGCTTTCCACCTTTCCCTTGTCTCTGTATCATGAAACCCGAAAGGACATGATCACTTCCTCCCAAGGTTCCCTTCATCAATCAGTTCTTCCCTGTTGGTGAGGACCAGGTCTAAGATAGATGGTGTTAGTGCATGAGCATCAACACTTAGGGTTCCTTTTCTCTGTATCAACAGAGTTCCTCAGAAAGTCTTCCTGCATCTTCACAGCAGCAGCATTCCAGCCCTCTCTTTGTGAATTTCTGAGACAGGAATAACCACATCACCCATCCAGTTATTCTCTAAAGTTTTGTTTACAAGTTGCATCATACTACTGGTCTAAATATAAAATAAGAAACAGAACTACCGGTATATACTCTTCTCCCTTCAGCCACCCAGCCAGAGAGTTTCACATATTCTGGCGGCCACACTGACCTACACTGACTGCCTCACACTTAACTACATTTCTCCAGAATGCCCTAAGACACCTATTGCTGGGGAGAATTCTTGTTGCTAAGCAGATGTTTTAGGAGTGCCTCAGGGTGTGCTTCAAGGCTCGTTTCTAGTTTATTTTGGCAATACACCAACAAATGATCCCCTTGTTGCTTCTTCCACCTTTTGGAAAATTGTCAGTGAGGCAATTAAGGAATTTTCTGGAGCTTGCATTATTGACAGAGTGAGTTTGAATTCCTGCAGATATCAGGGTAGTTGAAGTCCTCCATGGCTATTAGAGCTCTCCTTTTGGAATGCTTGGTAACCTGCTCTAGGAAGGCATCATCCAAGTCTTTAGTCTGGCTTGGAGGTCTATAGTAGACACTCACAGTAGGGTCATTTCCCTCTCTCCTACATTTTTTTATCCATTTACCCATTGGCCTGCTCCAGCTGGCTCTTCCTGTGTCCCTATGTATATTGAACTGCTGCTTCCTCAAGAATGAATTCCAATATACAGTTTGTATATTGACAATCTCAGGCAAATTGTGTAAATATCCCAAAACTCAAGAGATGCAAAGTGAATGTTGAGACTCAGCTAAATCATTATTGTAGTTAATGCCCCCCAGAATGTGTGTGTTTGGAGGGGAGGGGGTATATTCTTGGACATTCCCAAAATTCATCTGGGATTGTCAGTATTCACAAGTGAGTACCAATGCTCATTGTACATGGCCAGCAAGGCTTTAGTAGAAGATTGCATTCTCTCTTGATTTACAGTCTTAACCAAAGGCCCTACAGAAGTCAGTTATATCTGTGAACTATTGATTCACACATTACCTTACTCCTGTGGATGAAAAGTTAACATGTGAACCTTCTCTTAGAAAGAAGAAATAAATACCATTGCATGCCAAATGTCATACTTCACTTCTCTAGATACCAGGGTCCTGATTTTCAGCTTTGTTCTGTTCTGTTTACCATGGTTTGGCATTCATGTTAGGATAATTATCCCTGCTACAAAAGATGTTTGATTTGCATTACTTTTTAATTTAAAATAAGAATGTCCTTAGAAGCTGCAATCCTTTGCAAACTTATATTAATAAGTCCCATTAAACTCAGTGGGGCTCACTTCTGAGTAGACATGCCTGGGATGGCATGCCATTTATCTTATTGTTTAATGATATAGTGAGATGAAGCACATTTTTTTTCCTTTATGAGAATATATTTCAGAGGAAGGATCTTTGCTTAGTTTGTTTGGGGACTGAATGCAGGCAACAATCTCACCAAGTGGTAGTTTGCTACAGTGAGACCAAACTGTGCTTCAGTTGCCTGCAGTGGTTGGCCTCTGCAGTTGCTAGGGCAGTGATGGCTAACCTTGACACTCCAGATGTTTTGGGACTACAACTCCCATCATCCCTGACCACTGGTCCTGTTAGCTAGGGATGATGGGAGTTGTAGTTCCAAAACATCTGGAGTGTCAAGGTTAGCCATCACTGTGCTAGGGAAAGATCACAGCTCACCAATAGAGTATCTGTTTTGCATATAGAAGCTCCCATGGTCAGTCCTCAACACCTGCAGATAAGGCTGGGAGATTCCTCTATGTGAAACCCTAGAAAGCTACTGCCAATCAGGGTAGACAATACAGTGCAGACAATGGTTTGAATCAGTATAAGGTCACTTCCTGTGTTCCTAAAACCAATGCAACTAGCTGGTTTTTCCAACCCAGTATTGAAAAAATAAATGCTGTAACAGAGAGAAGTGTATGGCACTCTGATACATCATCTGCTATTATTGATACAGGTTGCATAGGCACAATGCTTGGTGAACTGATTGTGGTTCAGACCGTGCTACAGAATTGTGTGTGTGCATAGGAGAGACCTGTGTGCACTCCCATATGTGCCTTTGTCATTTCTGCTGTAGCCCCAGTGGCATCTAAACAAACCAGTGAAAACCTACCTTGACATCTCAGAATTTTCAGTGGATATGGGGGAAAGAAAGAGAAGTCCTTGCAAGTTATTAATGTAATTTGCCAACATACCTTGACAGACCTTGAACTATTTGACAGTATTCTGACAATATCTGAGTACAGTAATAGGTCTTGTAAAAAGAAGACGCAAAAGCAAGATTCAAGCACTTTCCCAGGTAATTATTTGCCCAGGAAAAACAAGCACACTTCTTTTTTAAACAAATGACTTGATGTCGATCATTTGCCCAATTATCTCTCTCCAAGAGCCAAACAGAGGCAGACAATAAAGGGCCAGGAAAGAAAAGACATGTGATGGAAGACACAGAACAATTTTGCTAGCAAATTGAGTCCAAGTGACAGGCATGAAGTTCAAGCACAAAGATCAGACTTGGGCAGGTGATTTTCCTCCAACTTCGAAGAAGGGATGCAAGATGGAGTTACCACATATTTTTGACATTCCTTTCTTCTTCTTTATGAGATTATCATATGTGACATTTTTAAGGCATACCTGTAAACATTAGTGAAACATTAGTCAATAAACAAATAAAGGTAATGCATTGATGGAACAAGCATGTATTGAGAAATAGGTGCATTAATCCAATAGATTGGTGAACGCATTAAGCAGGTGAATCAGCAAGGTAAAGTGCTGTTGTATTCAGGTCCTGCTTTGCGGCTTCCTATAGGCATCTGGTTGCCACTGTGAGAGCAGAATGCTGGACAAAATGAGATCTTCTTATGTGAACTCATGAAAGACCTGGGACTGGCTGCAGTTCCCTGGCAGAAATGAACTCATCAAAATTGCATGCAATTTAAAAATGGAAATGGGTGGAGTACAGTTCTAGCATCCACAAGATATTCACATGTCAAAATTCTGAGGATCAACATGAAAGCTTCTGTGTGTGCCAGGACAAATGTCAAGAACCACTGGGCACCTACCAAGTGCCAGAAGTGATCACCAGAGCAGCCTGGGTTGCTGCTGCTCTTGCCATTTCCACCTGCTCTGAGGAAGAGGATCAGCCAGTGACGGGAGTGAGCCAAAGTAACAGCAGCTTCCATTGCCTCCTTACTCCTCTAACTTTTATTTCTCATCACTGGTGGAGATTGGACAAAATACCAAGTGACAATTGTAAGAAGGACCCATTGAGAGCATTTTGCAACCTGGAACCAACATTACAGTGCCTTCTGGTCCACTCTTCCTGTAGTTGTTCTCCCCTTCCCCCTCCTGAAAAACTTGCTGCTGAAAATGTAAGGAACTGCATACTGAAGAGGAAACCAAGGGTGTCCAACTGTTGTGTCTGGAAGTACTTGGGCTGAATCTAAGCCATATTCCCAACTGGCTTCATAAACATCCTGGAACACAGAGCTGAATATTGATAGGACTGCAAGGAGAAAATAATAAATAATAATAATAATAATAATAATTTTTTATTTGTACCCCGCCCATCTGGCTGGGTTTCCCCAGCCACTCTGGGCGGCCTCCAACAAATATTAAAATACATCAAATCACAAGTTAAAAACTTCCCTAAACAGGGCTGCCTTCAGGTATTTTCTGAATGTAGGATAGTTATTTATCACTTTAACCTCTGCTGGGAGGGCGTTCCACAGGGTGGGCGCCACTACCGAGAAGGCCCTCTGCCTGGTTCCCTGTAGCTTTGCTTCTCGCAGTGAGTGAACCGCCAGAAGGCCCTCGGCGCTGGACCTCAGTGTCCGGGCTGAACGGTGGGGGCGGAGACGCTCCTTCAGGTATACAGGACCGAGGCCGTTTAGGGCTTTCAAGGTCAGCACCAACACTTTGAATTGTGCTCGGAAACGTACTGGGAGCCAATGTAGTTCTCTCAGGACCGGTGTTATGTGGTCCCAGCGGCCACTCCCAGTCACCAGTCTAGCTGCCGCATTCTGGATTAATTGTAGTTTCTGGGTCACCTTCAAAGGTAGCCCCACGTAGAGCGCATTGCAGTAGTCCAAGCGGGAGATAACTAGAGCATGCACCACTCTGGCAAGACAGTCTGCGGGCAGGTAGGGTCTCAGCCTGCGTACCAGGTGGAGCTGGTAGATAGCCACCCTGGACACAGAATTAACCTGCGCCTCCATGGACAGCTGTGAGTCCAAAATGACTCCCAGGCTGCGCACCTGGTCCTTCAGGGGCACAGTAACCCCATTCAGGACCAGGGAGTCCCCCACACCCGCTTGCACCCTGTCCCCCAAAAACAGTACTTCTGTCTTGTCAGGATTCAACCTCAATCTGTTAGTCGCCATCCATCCTAGCTTAATAGGCAAACAACCACCATTTTAATTCACTGATCCCTGAAGACAAGTTGAGTGAAGCTCATGCGCTCAACCTATTTGCATTTCTATCATGAGTGGTCTGGTTTTGTTGCAAGAAGCTCCCATGTATTTCATGAAGATCTTGGGCCGCTGCAGCTAAGCTCATCTACCCCAGAATGGATTGAGCTTCTGTGTAGGAGAAGATGTCAAGTGTGAAGAAGTCCTACCGGTAGGACAACCCAAGACTCAGAAACTCATGGGGAAGGCTTTGTAAAAGGGGGAATAAAGCTGCAAAAAAGAAAGGGCAAGAGATTGATTAGGATATTTATCACAATGCAAGTAAACTAAATCCCATAAGTGTTTTCACTTTACTTAGACCTTACTCGCTGGATCTCAGAGCAGCTTTCATGTGGCTTCCCAGTGGTGTCCTACCAAGACAGTATACAAATCCAAAGCTGCTTCAGCTGTAGAACTTTATGAAGTATCTCCAGACCACCTCTAAGCAAACTGTTCAAGAGGGGAAAGTTGGAGGCAGGTTGTGGAACTCATTGGAGAAAAGCGCTCCCCCCCCCCCTTTAGAAAGTGTATTTAAAAGAATGGGACAGCTGGTGATAATTTTTTTTCCAGAAATCTCATGACTTTAGGAAGCAGTCATAACTGCCCATGTAGCCCAGATGGTCTTTTACAGAGATTGGCAGCCAGACCGGAAGGTGAGGGGCAGACTTATTGATGCTCTGACCTGGAGCTGGCAGCAGCACTGGCTGTGGATCCAGTGGATCCCAGACTAGCTCAACCCCAACTTACCCTTGGAACATCCTCTTTTCAAGCTTTCAACTACCTGTTGCCTGGTGAATCTCTGCCAGCATATCTGCTGGCAGAAGAAGGATTTATGCGCCTTTTGAACATCACTACACAGGTGACAGGAGGATGTCAGAGGTCAGCGTTGCTGCTAGACCCAGCCCAGAGCAAAGGAAATTTGAATTTCTCTGCCAGTATTGATCTTCCCACCACCATTGAACAACTCATTTGATGTGCTGTGCAATCACTGAGTACAGCCCATAGTTAAGCATTTCTCAGTCCCTTTGATTTCATTCTCCCTTATTGGGTTCTAAGTATTTGCCTGGATCATGTCCAGTAGCATGGTTATGAATTAATGAAGATCCCTGGCAGAAGGGTTGATTTCCTAATCTGACAACTTGTGCATTCTTGCATTAACACCTATGATATTGTTAGTGTAGAATGTAATATTTGTGGGCTACATTTATAAAAGACTAGTTTTAAGTTAGCCCGTTGACTAACGGGCTCTAGAGGAAGAGGAGGCAGGAGGCGGCAGAGCGGCTCGCGGGGCCCCGGCGCGCCCTGCGGCGCCCGCCAGCGCCCACCTCGCTGCCTCTCCGCAGGAGCAGCAGCGCCAGGGCGAGCTGGTTGCCCGAGGCCCCGACGCCGCCGCCACGGCCTGGCCCGGGCTCCTCGTTCTCCTCGCTGCCGCTGCCTCCAGGCCGGGCCGGCCGTCCTCCGGCGGGGCTGTGAGGGAGGCGGGCGGGCGGCCGTCACTTCCTGTCCGCTGGCCAATCCCTGCGTCCGCGTGTGTCATGCGCAGAATTTACTTCCGTGACACACAGAAAATTGCTGGTGGACGCAGGGACACTTCAAGATTATTATATAGGATACAAGATATAAAGAGGCACCTGTCAAGCCAGATGCTGCCACTGGACACAGATAGCAACATTTTCACAGAGTTGAATACAAAGATCTGCAAAATAACTTCATCAAATTGCACACACACATTGCTGTTTTCCTTATTATGTAATTTAATTGAGCAGAATGCACCATCTCATGTAGGGGCGGGGGGGGGGAGTTTAAATTCCACTGAAAAAGGCTTTCGAACTGCTAGGTGGGCAGGAGCAGGGACCGAGCAACGGGAGCTCACTCCGTCGCAGGGATTCAAACCGCCGACCTTCTGATGAGCAAGCCCTAGGCTCTGTGGTTTAACCCACAGCGCCACCCGCTGCCCAGAATCCAAGGGGGGCACCTAATTTTGGCATTGCACAGGGCACAGCTGAAATTTGAAAGCCCGAACTCCACAATTGTTGACACAGACTGGCAGCTGCTCTTCAGAGTTTCAGGCAGGTGTCTTTCTCCCAGCGCTACCTGAAGAGTCTGAGGATTGAACCTGGGACCTTCTACATGCAGTGCAGATGCTCTAGCAGTGAGCTACAGCTCTTATTCTAAAAAGATTCAGGGCTGATTTGAATAGGTTTAATGGGACCGGTCAGACTGCTCACTTTTTCTCACAAGTCAACCTGCCAGATCATACGTCTGTTTTTTAGCTGAAAACACATCCCCTCAGAGCTAATGCTTTCAAGGTTGCACACCCTCCCACATTTCTCTGGTGAAAATAGGGACGTCCCATTCCATAATGATAATTCTACTATTTATACCCCACACATCTTACTGGGTTGTCCCAGTTTCCAACATATATAAAAACAGAATAAAACATTAAGCATGTTTTTAAAAAAACTTCCCTATACAGGATTGCCTTCAGAGGGTTCGGGTGTCAGATAATTCCATATCCTCCAACATTTCTTCAATGAAAATAGGGGCATCCTAAGGAAAAGTGGGACATTCTGGGATCAATTCAGAAACTGTGACAGCTTCTCTAAATCAGGGAAGTCACAGGAAAATAGAGACACTTGGAGGGTCTGAGGTTGCCAAGAAAAGTATCTTTCAACCATCAAAAGCTTGAGAAGGTTGTGTCAACATCAGCTAGGCAGCGGCCAGCAGAGGTACCACAATAAGGTATTTCCTGCTGGTTGTAGAACCTAAGATGCTTGGTGCTGGAAGAGGTGCTGTTTTAAGCACTTTTAAACAGTTTTAAAGCTGTTTAGGGCTTTGGGTTGTTGAATACCACCCCAATCTCCAAGTGGTGTGAGATTCCAGGGGTTCCAGGCACTTACGGTACCCAGGGTTTGGTTTCCTTGGAATGAGGGCAGTGGAGACTTTGGTGTTTTCATGATATATGGCTTAATTATACATATATACAAACTGAGCCTACAGTGGAGGGGTTCATAGCATTAACACCCCAAGAGTGTTTTGCTTCTCCCTAAGAAATCAGGCATGATTCTGTCTCCCAGCTGCCAGCTTGCTGTCTGCAAACTTCTCATCACTTCAATGGTCTAAACTGAGACCACCCTTTAGATCCATCTCAGCCAAAAGAAGGGAACTCGCTTTGAAACTTATTTATGCATGGTACCTAACCCCCCCCTCTCCCCTCTTATCTTCCCCCCGCCAGCTTCACACTATCTATAGCAGTAGTGTCTCAAATTGAATGCAGCTGACCTGTAAAATGGATTCTATGAACTGAAATCGGAGGTGCTATATGTACTTTTTATAACCCTAAAATCTTCCATTTTTTTTTAATCTGCCTTTGTCTCTCTAACTACCTGCCCTAGGCACCCCAGCCAAGGAGGGCACACTTCTGATAGTTGATCCTTTATTGACACAAGAAAGCACTGACAGCAACTCCCATGGTGCTCTGGGTACACATGCATCCATACTTCTGTCCCCTAGGCAGCTGGTCCCAGGTCTGTGCCCTGCAGAGCAGTTGCAGCAGCAGCAATGGGACCACACCCTGCCCTCCAGCTTATGTACCCTCATCTGACAAGGCGTGCACATGCAACACGAGACTGCTCCTACATGGAAGCCATCCCTCTTCAAGTTCCTCCTGGTTCTAGGAGACAGCAGGGCAGGGGGTGGCATGGCAGTGAGTCGACTGGCCAGTCCCTCACCTGAACAGTCTCTTCTGCCTCTGACACATCCTTTGCACCTCCCTCCATCTCAGACTGATTAGAGCCTTCCTCCCCCCCCCCCCGGCTCTGGCCTTGCAAACAGTGCCAAACCCCATAAATCACTGGCCCTTCTCCTGAGTCAATCCTCTGTCCCCCTGCTTCCACCCCACACACTGCAGAGCCCTGCCAGTCCCTTTTACTCATGGTAGCATCAGTAAATGGGGACCCACCATCTATCGTTTGGCACAGAGCCATTCCCTTTGTTACCTGAATAACCCATTCCCTTTGTTACCTGAATAACCCATAGTAGTAATAATAATGATACTATAATAATTTTATTATTTATACCCCACCCATCTGGCTGGGTTTCCTCAGCCACTCTGGGTGGCTCCCAACAGAACACTAACAACAGAATGAAACTTCAAACATTAAAAACTTCCTAGCTGCCCTGGACACAGAATTGACCTGCACCTCCATGGACAGCTGAGTCCAAAATAACTCCCAGTGACACTCCCACCTGGTCTTTCAGGGGCACCGTTACCCCATTCAGGACCAGGGAGTCCTCCACACCTGCTCGCCTCCTGTCCTCAAAAAACAGTACTTCTGTCTTGTCAGGATTCAACCTCAAGGCCATTACCTTGCCAGGGAGCTTGCCTGCCTATTCCAGGAATTTGAATCCTTGCTTAGATTTTAGCACGTCCTGGATCCAAGAATTAGAAGGTTCTTAACATGCAGCCTAAAGCACGCAAACACCCCCCTCCCTGAAGAAAACCCTCACAACAGTATGCTAGTACTAACACACTGAACTGGCCTGATAACTCACTGGCAGCCAGGGCAGTACTTTCAGGTCTGGTGGTGGTGGTACAAGGTCCAAATGGGCTACCTCATTTAGCAGCCTAGAAGAAGCAACCTACACTAGTGACAGTCTCCTGATTGTCTTCAAGGGCAGCCCCATATACAGCACATTACAGTAGTCCAGGCAAGAGGTCACCAGAGTATGAACAAATTTGG